>OY740769.1:142445579-142497628 GCA_963513935.1 Aphrophora alni | reverse complement strand
TAACATTATTTAAAAATTAACTTTGTAGAGCGCTTTATTCAAAACTATATAGACATACAAATTCAGGAACCATAGATGCGTTATTTGTGTTATGTAAACTTAATCGCTTATGACGTGCGGCTATTAGTATGCAGCAGCTTTTACGGTTGTAGTAATTCTTAATTTGATAGGGTACCTGATTTTGTATAGTAGATTCGTGCTTCCTGAGTAAACCTTATAGATCATGTTAAATCCGGTTATCGCATACAATTTTGAATCTCTTTCTGTTGCAGCTGGAAGGGGTTTGAAACATACACTCCCCCTTTTAACAAACGTACAGGGGCTTCTTTCACCTTTGTGTATAATACATTATATTTGCTATTCACTTCACTGTATCTAAAATTTCGTTTTCCTATTCATGGGAGCAGAAGGTTATATTTATTTAACTTGTCATTAAATCTAGATCGGAATATTATAATAAGGGTAACATTACTGAACATTATTCCTAAATAGTATTATACATACGGGTGGACGATCCATATGTTAATCAAAAGTTCACATAAAATAGAGTTATGAGTGTTTGTAATAATGAGAAATTATCACGCATAGCAAAATAGCATTTGTTTGTTATTATCATAATTTTTCTTACATCCTTTGTAATCAACTATTTAGTTAATTTCAATTCCACCTCATTTCGCAATATGTATTTCTTTCTTTAAGTCTATTAATTACATTTAAATCAAATATCTCAAACTTTTGTTTTATCAATGTAAGAGTAATAAATGAAATACACATTAAGCGTGCGTTTCACAAATTTGTGGGTGTGTTTAACATGTCTAAAACGTAAGTTATAAATATTATTACGTTTTATTTGCCTTTGTATAGGTGCAAAAGTTAATTACTGTAAATTAGTTTTCAAATTAGTAGGCCTACATTACACGGTTATTGTGATAGTAAAACATGAATAAATGGCTATAGCATAATTTAGTGCAATATGCTTATTATAATTATTGTAATATATCATTTGTGACAGTTTACGTTATTTTATAATTATTATCAAACCATTATATATATATATATATATATATATATATATATATATATTTAAATTGACGAGTTAGTTTTTTAACTAATTCAGATTGTATGTAGAAATGTAAAATAATAATTATTTATTTATTTTAATGTTCCATAGTAATATTTTAATAACTATGAACGAATTCCCTTATTAAATATTTTTTCTACAACATGTACAATATACAAAGGTTTGAATAATTATATAATTGAACTATAAATAGTATCAACATTCATTTTACAGACATGATCGAATGCATGTATATAATGAATATATTTTGAAGGATTCAGAACAATGAACAATGATATGATTATTTTAAAAGAAAATAAAGATTTATCAATATACACAATTAACATAAAACAATTTTAAATTTCATCACTTGTAATTATTACGATATTGTTATAAAACCTAAACATTTTACATTGAAATCAACGTATTAGTGTTTTTACTGTTCAATAAGATGTCGTAAGTTCCTAATAAAAACGGAAGTTTTAGCACCTTATACTTTCACTTTTTAATGTCGCATTTCTCTTGCTTAAGATATGTAAAAACGATGTTAAGACATAATATTGGTCACATGAAGGAGGGGAGTATATGACCAATATACCGGACTGAAATGGCTGTCATATTGAACCTACCTTGCTATTTTATGATACTATTAAAATACTCACTCATAGACAATATATATATATATATATATATATATATATATATATATATATATATACAGGGTGTTAGAAAAATACAGAAATGTGTATATTATTTTTAAAAAATTAACACATGAGAAATCAACTTCAGAAACACCTAATCTATCATTACATTTTAAGATGTTTTTATTCCTCGTCATATTTAAACATATAACATTGCTCTCAAAACGTATTGAAATTATAGGCTAAATTTATTAGCCCAAGAACCAACTAAGGTTTTAATAAAATAAGTGAATTAAAAATGAATGAATACACAAAAAGACAAATTATGCATAATTTCATTTGGGTTAATTCTATTTAACTAATAGTTTTATGACAATTTATGTTGTTAAAAATATCTGATTAAAATATTGCGCTTTGGCGCGGAAAGTCATGTATCATCAACGATTTATAATACCAACTACATCATAAACTGTTATTTATTTATAAAAAAAAAGGTATTTAAAAATAATCCTCTTTAAATTTTCATATTTATTGAGGCCAATGATAGAAAACCTTTAATTTTAAAATTGTAACTTACACCTCTTGAGGTAGCCAAAAGTTTTGGTGATAACATGATTTAATGTATACCAATTGTTAATTATATTCTGGCAACAGGTATATCACAATTATTTTCCTCTTATAATATTCATTCAAAAATAAAGCTGTTTCTATCCATACCAAATTCCACGATAGTCGAATAACTTGTTTAATGGTTGTATAGATAAATCAAAAAATGAACCGACACTCAAATTTAGGATTTAGGACTTGTCATGGCATGTGGTAAAATACTTGAATCTACACCACACTAATAGCTTTCTTTTTATTCTAAAATGAGATATAAGATGAAATATAATAAATTAATAGTATTCACAATTGAATTACTAACCGTACACATCGTACATTTTACTGTATGATTTATACCAAAGACCGAAGTTATTTGCAGAACAAGGTGTTAAAGGAGAGCCAAACACAATATTTAGTTAAATTCTACAGTTTATTGATACTTGCCGACCATGGTTTTGCCAGTTACGTATTGTACTTCAATTCAATTTAATATATACATTTGGAAAATGTATGTTAAAAAAAATATATTGTTCCTTTGAAATGAAAAATGGGCGACTTTGACCTAGGGGAGAAAGAATGGAAGTCATCAGAATTGATTTTTTCACCCCATCTCTCAGCTATTGCACCAAATGCAATGGAACACGCACCGCCAACCATTACGTATTGATTCACTTCCTTCCGAGTTTTTAAAACATGGGCGTCTGCATTTCCGCATCGTTAATTTTATTTTTCTACTCAAAATACAAACATTTTCAATAAAACTACGGATGGAACACTAGCTCCATTAAAGGGCATAACTACATATTGTGAATGTTTAATAATAAAATCACTTTAATAAACTTGCTAGGTAATTGTGTATATTTTGGAACACCTGAAATTACATAGTGGTGTTCTACTTACTAACTGATACTAATGTTGTCCTCTGGAAGAATTGTAATAAATTTAATATAACTTACAAAGTTATAATTAATTTTAGTATTTATTTTATAATTTATTATTTTTTTTCAAAAATTGTTATTTTTAATTCGAATTATCTATTTATAAACAACATATTTGTGAATACCAACTACATGCATGCTTTTATTCCATGTATATTCGGTCTCTTAAATATTTTTTAAGTAATTTATTTATCATAAACCAACATAATAAAAAATAATTTTCTTTGTGAATTAAGAAAAAATCGCCTTTTTATATTTAAAACAATGTATAGCATAATAATAATTTTAAGGATTGGTTCCCGAAAAGAGTTGAAGCATCTAACGCCAAGCAAAACACAACGAAGGAGATATCAAGACATGGTAAGCGTAATAAAAAGTCAGAGAACGAAAGAGTTCTGCCGTACAAGGAAACTGTGTTAACGCAGTCCACAGTAGGATGTGTGATAGGTATTTATTGTTTTTTTGTTTGGTTTTTAACGAACCAAACACCATACAGCAACGCCAGAAGAATATTTTATCCCACGTTATATTCTTTACATACAAAATGTTTGTAATACAAAATTATTATATTATTTAAATCTACGAAATAAGATATTTATTGATAATGTGAGATAATATAATAATCATCTATTAAGAAGTTAGATTAATCTGGACGAAAAATATAAAAATATAAACCATATATAAATTATAGGAAATTAAACTGGGATTTTCTGGTACTAATAATATTAAAAAGATATTTCCATTTAAGTATTTGTTAGGCAAATTTCATCGCTTTATAGTAACCAAATAATGCACTATTTAATATATAAATAAATTGTTGATTACATTTATTTTTACCTCCAAGGGAAGTTTAGCTTTTATAGCATATAATAAAGGAACACAATAAGGGCAAAGGAGGTAACGACACACGGTGGAATAAAGATAAATAGCCACATGACGCAACAGTCCCCGGGGCAAGTAGTAATTAACTTGTCTTTTGTACTTTGAAGTGACTGTCACTGGGACATCACTGTTTTTGTTTGTAGCTCGTAACAAAACATTTAGTTTTAGACATATGAACATTACTAAAGATGCTTAACAAAAATTTTAATATTTATTATTGCGCTAACTTCTTACACCTAAAATGAAATATGTGTAGTTGTTATGATATCGTGTGGTTAGTACTAACATAGTTAGAACTAAATCTGAACATTTCTGTAGATCATAGCTAGAGTTAATAAATAAAAATATAATTTGGTCGTTGAAACTAAAGTTCTTTGTTATATTACTTTAGAAAAAACTCAATATGTTTTGATTGGTCTAGAAATATTTCGTTAACTGACATAACATTGCTACACTTAACTAATTAACAATTCAATCTTTAATGTGTATATACAAACGTTATAGCCAATATAGTTCCATTACTTGACTATGTCAAGTTGATTCATTAATTGTTAATATTAGCTGAAATCTGATGAAAACCGTGAAGTGTAAGTTCAGTCAAATAACAGGAAATTTTTGAGATTAAAAAAACATCCTAATAACTGGATACATGTAACATAAAAAATCATTTTACGTTTATTTAAGGAATGGGGGTTTTTAAGGGTTTACTCAGTTCTCTGTAAAACTGTGGACATTTTTGATTAAGTAAATATGAATATTGTTTTCTATTACTACTACTAATTAGGCCAATCATACTGTTTATAGCTGTAATTATTTAGCAAAATGTGTTATTAAAAATAAATAAGGATCAAACAATTCAAAATTTTCTAGAAATAATTTATTATAAATATTTTAAAACGCTGAATTATATTTAGTTTTAATTTAAAATGAATTGACTTTAAAACCATTAGAAAATATAAAAGTACATTTCAAGAGAAATAAGATCTTGAATTATTCATTCATATGTAGCACCCCATAAAAAAGAGATATCTGATGAAAGTAAGGGTAATTAATAAATAAAATTGTTCAAATTAAGCAATTATAAACGAATTTGAAAAATAGACAAATTACCAATATTGTATAATGTAAAGAGAGATAAATTAACAAATATTCACCTTAAATATGAAGAATTAACAACTCAAAATAAAGAGAAACAAACTACAACTGATCAACGTTACGATTGTTCAGCTTAAAGAGGAACTGATTTATATTTTTGTAATAAAGGGAGACGAATTAATAATTCGATAATTAATAATAAGAGTCACGTAAAAGCGAGTCGAATTTTCGTTTGTTCAGTGCAATGAAAGATGCATTGAACGTTTCTAAGAGTAAAAAGAGACAAACTGTGTCACGTAACGTGGAGAGACGAATTAAAAAAAAAAAGTTAATCAAGAGTGAACCATTAACAGTTAGAAACTATAAACAGAAGAAAAAAAGTGTTCAACGTAAAGAGAATCACGTTTACATTTGTTCAACGTTTTAACAATAAATGTTCATTGTAAATAAAGACGAGTTAATAACTGATCAACGTAAAGAAATAAACACTAACATATTTCGACGTAAAAAGAGTGAGACATTTACAATTAATTGTTGAGGGTAAAGAGAGGCAAATTAAAATATTTGTAATGCAATGCGGCAAATAAATAAATAATTATTCACAGTAATTATTATTATTTTACAATTTATATATAGATATTTTCCAAAAAAAAATCATATGTTTTAAGAGAATAGTATTTTATCAAAATCAAGAAAGTTCTAAAAAAAGTTGAAAATGAAAATGTTATTTTTATAGTAAATTAATTGTTTTAGTATTTTATTCTAATTTAAGGTTTTCTCTAAAACCCCTAATTTTTACTTTTTATGATTTTTTAATTTTTTATAGTATATAAAGCCCCACTGAAAATGTACAAAAGTCTATATAAATTATCAACCATATTTTGGTTTTATTATAGGCTAATAAAATCTATGTTTACACCTTTTGACTAATTTAACTGAGAATTAAACTAAACAACTTAGAAAACTTTTTATAATTAGCTATGTTAGTAGAACAGAACTTTTTAATGACGAAATAAATTGTATCTATAATCTTAAAATAATAACGTGTTATAAAATAGTATTCCTTTTCTTCTTTCTTTCTTTCTTTTATTCAATTTTAATTTATATTAAATATTATATTATATTGCGACTTTGTTTTATTTGTAATATTAGGGAGTAAATTACAATAAAGCGGACTAAATATTGATAAAAACACACCAAACAAATTGTCTTAAATAAAATTTTACAATGTACTACTTTTGTTATAGATAAAATACGAAACTATTAAGCTTAAACTGAAAAAAAAAATTATGAAAGTTAGTAACAGTGTCTATTCTATTTAAACAAACACTTGTTGAACACAATGTTGAAGGTAGGGATATCAAAATCGAACTATATAATTCCTACCACTAAATCTCATGCCTGGAATATTGCGTTTCTAAGCATGAAACATTAGTTGTTACTTTAGATTGAATAATTTCGTGTAAAATGTGAAGAAATATCAAACGTTGTTTAAATTTGACATCTCATACAACCTCAGATTTTGTGCTCACTGTTTCTTGTAAATTACTACTCTCATATTCAAAGTTTGATCAGCGCCAAAGTCAAACTACTAACGGTTCGTTTCAAAATCTATGGAATGTAAGACTAGCGCTTCTACCGAGGTATTTAAATTTAGTTTTTCACCACTTCTACTACAATTATACATCAAGCTACAGATGTGTTAAATTTCAACCTGGTAGAAGTATAACTTCGGAAAGTATATCACAGTGTATGTGTTTCACTGTAGAATTAACTCTCCCTTCACCAACATACTTAAACGACTTTATATAAATCTATTATTTATGGGTTCCTTTATAGTTCCCAAATGTTTTTTTTTTTAAATACTTACTTACAATACTAAACCTTTTCCCTTTTTTTAGATTTTAAAGTTTCTTTTTCTAGAACTTTCTAGAACTTGATTTCCCTTTTTTCTAGACCTTTCAAATTTACGTATGACTATGTTTACTTTAGCGTGGTCTGCAACAATTTATTGACAATGACCGGCTAAATATATTTTATGGTCTATCCATTTACTAGCTTCTCGTAAACTATCAAATTCAGGTTTTAAAACAACATTTATTCAAAAACTGTGAAAATAAATACGATGGGTTTATTAGTTATTTAATTTAGAACTATAATTCCGGTATATTTTTAGAATAAATTACTTAGCTAGTTTAAAGTAATCAGTCAAATTTATTGTTTATTTTCTTTTACAATTTCAATAGTATTGTTTGCATACTATTATCATAAAGAAAATAATAATTGTCGCTTCTAATACATTGAGGCTTTAAAAAAACAAGAAAATAAAATCTGCAGACAATTATCATTCTGCTACATATGATAACGTTAAAAAATTGAGTGATGAGTTTTTCAATAATACATGATGTACGTTTACGTATTTAGATTATATTTTATTATTTACAACTCTCTCTTCCGCATATAAACGTATTATATATAACTCGTAAAGAACTTATTGTCAAACAAAGGTCTTTTGATACCTTTCCAACTGTATGTATTAAGATTGGGAGTTGTCACTCCTTTCTAGCTTTATCCAAGACGGAAATGTTGAAACATGTCCGAATACAAAACCAAGTGTTGGAACGAATCTCTCCAGTTTCTAAGTGCCCTTCTTCTTATACGTGACAAAGCGATTTAATCTTTAAAGGTAAAGGTTTTTCGTTTATGGTGCAATGGTATACCTTCTTCGAAATCCTTGAGTAAAATAATAGACAAAAACTCTTAAATAACCATCAATTTATTTTAGAAATTATACATAAAACATAAATGAAGAGCTAATATAACTGAATATTTTTTATAATTTAAGCAAATATTAGGATTTTAACTGTAGTAACTTACATAAACCCTAACGTTTACCTAAATTAAAATCAAAATTATTTTAACTATTATTTTTGTCTATTGAAGTTGCTATTTCCGTACTTATAATAGACACTTTTGTTTCAGCAAATATATTTATGGAGTTATCTTTTATCAATGATGGACAGTCAATGTATGGTTCATCACTTTCAGTCCTACTTTCTAATCTACCTAAAAATTTAATTTGTAATAAACGACCAATGACCATTGGAAACAATTTATGCTTGTTTAGTTATTTTAACTTCTAATTCAATGTCGCAATAGAATGAAATTTACGGAATAAAAGTGTACAACTGAATATAATGATTGAAATATTGACATTGATATAACAACAACAATAAATTATAAAAACAGTTGTGTAAATTTACTAATTATGTTATTGCTGTGTTACATTTGTTATAACACAAATTATAAGATAGAATTTACAAGTTAATCGAGATTTTAATACTACGGACTTTGAAGATTATACATGCTGCTATATATAATCGAAATTTGTATCATCAAGGGGGTGTAAATACAAGAAAAGGGAAAAGTGTTGTGGCTGAATTTACAAGAAGATAATACCGAGAACACCATTGGATAATAACTTGTAAAAGTTTTTGCAGATCAACAAGTAACACAATAGTTTTTGCTTCATGTCTTTCTGTTTTCTACATTTTGCAAATTTGGTGTAAAACTCAGTTCTTGCCACTAAGAAAGTGGTTAGAGAACAGAACATTAATATAATTAATTTACACTCAAGCAATTTAGTGATTGTAAGAGATAGAGGATGTTAGTTCATTAGTATATTGAAACAAACCTGAAATGTTAAACGAATATTTCGCCGATGAATACTTGTGGCTAAAGAATTAAAATTGAATATAAATAAACAACAGGATATATATATAATTTTATGATTAAAATAACTACAATAGAGTGAACTATGGAAGTATGAAATTGTATACTTTCTTTTATTTAATTTCATTTCCAAGAATTGAAAACCTGAAAAGATAACATAAACATTTTAGTTGTAGGATTTTTTACCTGCAATTTTTTTTTCAGGTTTAACACAAATCAATACATAATATATTCATTCTTCCAGTAAAAAATTTTTTGAGGAAAGTGCATAAAGTGTTCTGTGCAGTATAATATAATAATAATGAAGAGATTTCATAGTTAATGAAGTTGCGTACAGAACTAGTGTTTTAAATCAATAAAATATGATTAATGGTTATTTTATGGTTCGCCAAAATATTAAATGAAAGAAGAAAATAGCTATCAGCAGAATTAACATCTACAAATTCGGTAAAACCAGATTAGTCCCAAAGAAGGCAGTTAATGAGAAAGAATAGTGACAAGGTGGATGGGACAGTATATCATCAAATGACGTAATATAAGAAATAATTTTAGGACATTGTGAGTACCACTAATATATAATATAATAAATTCATTTGAGGAACTATAACAACACTCATTTAATTGCATAAAGCGAAAATTGAGGTAGTAACTATTAACTACTCAATCAAAAATTTAATATGGTCTATGTAACCACAAAGCCTTTGAACTAAAAGTTGGTTTAGTTGCCAATATCCATAGATGTTATCTATTCCAGTTAACATTTAAAATATTTTGGATTTTCTCAAATATTCTTATTATTTTCATTAGAGTAATAAAGTCGAAGTGACAGCATAACACAAGAAATAATCTGATGCCAGCAACACGGCAATTACCTTCTTTCATGCTGATAGCAAGTCCGAGTTGCTAGCAGCTATTATGAGAGTTACGCCACCTGAATTTACTTTTAAAATTATCCTTTTACCCCATTTTAAAGGGTGTGTCTCATTTAATTAGTTGTACTCGAAATATATTTTCCATTCCAGCCTGCCACCAAAAATCTTCTCTTATAAGATACACTTAACTGTCTTTTTGAATATAAGACTCGTAATAAATCCAAGTTTGTTATTTTTTTTCTAAATTTAGCAAAACAAATACATTATTAAAGCTAAATACTTTTAAAACAACAAATCTTAATTGAATATAACGCCAAAACTTTCACAAAATACATTACATTTTTGCCTTTTATTAAACTGTTCAAAACATCTACAAAAGTTATTTACACTATAATCTTATAATATTAAAATATGCATAAATAATTTAATAGAATTAATTATACGTGTCACATTGAAGTTAAAGGAATTCAAATTAAGTTTGTGTTCAGTCATGCCTTAATCCGTTATCACGCCTACGACAGAATTACGTTCATTTAATTATTAAAGGAAGTTTTACAAAGCAAATTTCTTATTTTCAAAGTGAAGATTCAAAGACATACTTTAAGTCATCGTTTCCTCATAACTTTGCCTATATTGCGATCCTTTGATGAAAGTTGTGTTGGCAGCAATGTTTGGCGACCCATGTAAAGATTTTAATTATTACGCCAATTTTCACTGTATTACAATTTATTCCCGTATTATAATTGAATTCTAAGAATACAAAGGAAAGGAAATTACGTTCTTCTCTTACAGAGAATCTGCATTGTCAGCCTTTGCTTAATAAGTTTTCACATGACTAAGCCATAACAAATTTTAATGGCCTGTTGATTTGGCTTGTTTTATTGTAGAATATGTTATTAGTAATCAATATATAAAATATTTGCCAATATATTATACATACCATCAACAGTAACAAAATATAAATTACGAGTATAAGTCTAGTTAAAATATGACTTATACTTAATTTATCTGAACAAATCGAGTAAAGATTACGTTATGGGAGTTGCAGATAATAATACTATACTTAGTTTAAGTTGAATCATATTTTAATTCTGAGATTAGTTTTTTTTCCTGTCTCTACATCGCCACTTACTTCTCAATTATACTTTGATAAATATTAGACTACTCCACTACACTACAAAGACGCAAATAAATAAAAAGTGAAAAAATGAAAAACATGTAAATATTAAAGAATCTCTCTCCTACATTAAACATTTGAAATAAAGCGGCCAACGTAATAAACTGCTATATTGCTTCGTCCCAAGAATGTAATAATATAGTCATATCTGAGTTAAAAAAAGCCTGCACAATAAATAAACCAATAATAGATAACATACAAACACAAACATATTATCAAAGTATCTACATTCTAGCACCAATCCTCTTTATTAATTTATTATTATAATTTTTTAAAAAAATTTCAGAGATGACGAGCAGAATTCCTGATATTTAATATGGTTTTAAATTATAAATACAAAACGTTTTAAACTATTTCAGGTATAAGATATTTATTATCATCATGTGTTTGTAAACATTCACTCAAAACAACAGGTTAACAAATACAATTTTTATCTGTGATTTTATTTTCAAAATCCACTTTCAGTATTATTTCGCTATTGCAATTAGAAATGTTAAATTAATTTTAGAAGTTTTAATAACATAAATTTTTCTGTGTTTTATAATATTTTGAAGTTTACAACACGTGTAATAATACTTGAAATAAAACTTTCCTAATCTTGATATATTGATACAGTATCCTATATTTTCCATGTGTCATTTAAGATTTGATCATCTGGATAATATAATTAGTTTCACTCTAATAATTTTAATAATCATACTGCCGTATTAACTGGATCGTTTGCTTCATACATTGTCTAATATTTTCAAACTTGATAATAATAAATTATGAAATAGAGATATATCTATTATTATTTGTAATTACAAACATATAATTGGTACCAGTTACTCCTATACACTCTCAGTGATGAAAATTTAAAAAAAATACTTCCCATTATTTTTAATTCCATTAATTAACATAATGTTGCTACTTATTTTACACATAATCACAGGAACTGATAAAACAAATTCAATAATTAATGGTCAGTTTATCTACAGCCGCCAAAACATTTATACTGGGAATCCAAGTCTAAATATCTTCACCATCATTATGTCTAAACATATTATTAAAACCACCATTATATATTATGATTTTTTTTTTTTAAGATGATATTTGTTAAAGAAATATTATTATTTATTTACAGAATTATAGGTGATCAATCAATTTAAAAATTGGGAAATAACTTCTCTCTGTACAGACATTGTTGTCATAATCATAATCAACTATTTACTTAATATTATATACTAGATATCAATGCGCTATATATATATATATATATATATATATATATATATATATATATAAAAGTATAAAATAATAAGTGTAAAATAATAATTTACAAAATAACATTTATATAATATCTTTTTGGCCTAAAAGAACAATTTTGGATGACTATACCCAATAGATTTTTGTTAAATTAAAAAGTAATTGAAATGGTGGATTTTGTTCCGCAAATGCAGGTGTTTTCTTCGTGTGAAGCAAACTCTTTTGGTAAATACATAATAAACTATATTAATCGTAGCAAAATGTTTTAGTTAAAAACAAATATATTCACCAAATTTAGTTTTGGTTTTATTATATTATTTTTATTCTTATTATTTTTTTACAATCCTCGAAATTATGAGGTTTGCAAGTTCTAAATATTTTACATTTAAAAAATATTACTGCTAATTTTCCCATACGATTAACTTCGTTGAGTAAAGTAGAAATAATTATTCAAAGTAAACAACAACAAGAGTAAATAAAATCGATGTAAAATATATATTACACGCTCCGAAACCGGCAATTGAAAAATTTTTATAGATGTAAAAGAAATTTAATTGAATCTAAAGAGAATTATAACTTCTTTAAAGTTACAACGATTGATGTTTTATGTTTTAAGTTGTACGTTTCAAGATTACGTTTCAAGTGTTATGTTCTTCATAAACTTTGTCTAAATAAGTGAACGAAATATATTATACTTTATTCCAAGAAACTAAATGTATATGTAAATTAGAGTTTAGGGAATTTTAAAATATAAAACATTAAGAAATTTGTGAACATATAGAAAATTTCAGAACAAAATTAATTTAGTCCGTCTTTTATGTTGAATTAGAAGATTTCAAAAGGTTTTTACCAGAACAGTTTGGTTCAAAAAGTTATAAAAATTATTATAGTACTTCATTAGCTTAACGGTTTAAAGGGTTGACAATTTTCCTCTAATTGAGTTTAAATATTTATTGTATTTTTATTTATTTTTTATATTTGTTTGATATATATTATTACATAAACACATATGTTTCTGTTTTACAAATTATTGAGACAATGATTATTATTCAACGACTGAAATCCTAGTTGAGGGTATTTTTCAAAAATACAGGAAAGTCGCTTTTTGTTTCATTAGTAGCATATATTTGTTCTTTTAGTTTTTTATAAATTTTTGGAAATATTAGGTACATAATTACTTTCGATACAGAATTGTCAGGACACTCTTTTTTATTACTTCCTTGACGTCATTGTTTGAAAAATTAGGAGGCAGAGATGACATATTACACTATACTTGTTTCTCCATTATATTCCATAAATAATGGATCAACAAAAACAAACCAGGTTTGGTCATCACTTTTGTAACATTACAATGTAACTGGTTACTGAAGTGTTAAACAAAGCTTTGTCACGTATTTAGAACACAAAGCGCCAGATAATTACAACGTAGCTTCCCAAGAGGCTTACTTCAATATTGGGTTTTTTGCTGATTTAGAGCCATATTTGTGTTTCACAGATGTATGCAATTAGCATTCGGAATTAATGAATTGCCAATACGAATATGAGTGAGTGAAGGATTATTATTACTTTTGTTTTATAAAAAGTATACATCACTTCATGTGTCTAATTATTTATTTATTTTTATAAATTATGTTTAGAAAAATTGGTCAAGTCACTAAAAAATAGTACGTGATTGGTGCTATAAATAATTTTTTTTTTAAAACAAGTGATTGGTAATATATTTTGTCTGCCTAAATAACTTTTCAATTTATTAAAATCATTGTATAGAGAATCCATACATTGTCCACAGGTATTAAATTTTAACCTTTTTTTCCCGAAATTACTTTACCTTTAGCTCAGATATATCAAAACCATTTAACGGAGTGTTTTCTTTTGGTCGACGTTGATAGTATACATATATCGTAGACTAATAATACATAAAAGTTTAAGTTACCTTGATGTCAGAGGTAAGAGTTTGTGTTTATATTCTTGAAACCCTTCTTGTAATTAAGTATGATTAAAAATCTCAACAAAGAATCCTATTTGAACTACAATAGCGTATAGAATTAGAACGCAATCAATGATTTAGTTCTTACGTTATGGATCGCCTTACGAATCAGTATTTTATTCAATATCGAAAAGGCATAGTTTTTCAACGTTATTAATTTTTAGAATAGTTATTTAAAAAGATGTCTACAATATTACGCACATCAGATGAAGGATACACAACATCCATAAATTGAGATAGGCAAGATAATTATCTAATTCACTCTCTGCTTTGGAGCTAGTAACTATAAATTGTTAAAGATGAATATGTATATTTGTGAAGTCGATCACGGATAATGACGCTATAATACATCCAGTAAATAGATTGCAACGCCTTGCAAGAACTCCATTCTTGAAGTAAAATATCGTTGAACTTACATTCCATGAAAGGAAGTTGGTAAATATCAACTTTGCATGATGCGTAAAATTAAACGTAGCGTTCAATTAATAGTACTGCGGGTGTTTATGATGCAGAATGACGTATTGCCTTTGTTATAGGAAACGGAAAGTTTTAATAGTGACGCGTAGGGAGAGAGTGTTTGCCGGTCTTTAATGGTAGGGGTGGGGGGCTCAAATTGCGTGTGGGCTGCAATATCAGTTAACTTTATGACGGTTTTAGTTACTAGTATGTCAGTTTTCCCCTTCATTCTATATTAACTGCTATTGTGA
This sequence comes from Aphrophora alni, assembly GCA_963513935.1. Taxonomy (NCBI): domain Eukaryota; kingdom Metazoa; phylum Arthropoda; class Insecta; order Hemiptera; family Aphrophoridae; genus Aphrophora; species Aphrophora alni. Next base: position 142,482,689 of record OY740769.1, on the reverse strand, counting down.
AAAGCTATAAAAGCTCGTACATATGTGGGTATGCGTTGCGGTTATATTTTAATTTCTCCATTCTTTTTCTTCTGTTATTACAAAACAGATTAAATTTATTTTTGTAGGATATACGATGGTAAGACTTGAAGACAAGAAGTATTTATTGGGGCAAATTATGTTTGTGTATGTTACATTTAGGGTGGAAAAAGAAAAAAATATGACTACATGACAATGTGGTCTACGGTTTTAATTCACACATGTAAAATGAACAGTTACTGTTTTCCAACATAAGTGTATGATATAATAGCTATCTGAATAAAGCAAACAGATTAAATATATATATATATATATATATATATATATATATATAATAATATACGCTTTACCCTTCTTCGATGAAGGAGAAGCACTTAGCTATAAATTTAAGCTCGAGTTTTCACATGTTGTTTAGAAAACTCGATATAATTAACTTGAAAGTAAAAAAAAAAAAAAAAAAAAATACTTAAAAATTATATTCGTATACTGTGCGCATGTCGTCTTACATTTCAATTATAGTTCTTTCCATTATTATTTGTAGTACCAAGTTGTAAAAAAGATTGTATTTTCTTCTACAAACATTTTTATAAATAAATACCTAAATACGACAACTGATAAATTAATAAAAGGTAAATGAACCATTCGGATTCAAGCGTATTATGATTTTTGGAGATTTGATAATCTCAAAAAAATGTTTAAAATCAATTGAAAAATTTCACACACACAAGACTAATAAGCAGAAAATATATAAATAATATTCGAACTAAAATTAAAAAATATTACCCCCATACAGATTATCCTGAAAACTTGTGATTATGAATTCTTAATAGCTATGAAAATAACTGGGGCGGATGTAATAGATATTAGGAGATTATCTTCATCTATTTGATTTGGAGCTACTTGACTCCACTAGGAATTTAGCGATTATACTCTACGACTACTCAAGCTGTTCCCCACACTCCTTACTATATCTATGAAACGAGCCTTACGTTTTTCATTTTAAATCCTACTAGTATTTTCATACCTATGAGAAATGGACAATTATAATACTTTCAGCATAATATTTATGGGAATAGGAATTTGTATGTGGTTATAAATCTGTATGGCGCTACAAGAAATAATTTTTTATGTTATAGCCTGTTTTACAAACGTGGTATTTATTTTTAAATTTTTTTAAAAATTAATTATTTTCCCAGTAAATACAATAAACAGTTTAATTATTGTTATTATTTATTTTTTTACACTTTTTAAAATATTTAAATAATTATATTGATAACATCTGAAATAAATAATAACCAAGATTGTTCAGTAATATTTTATTTTAAAGAAGAAACAATATCTATTCTGATGATCATACTTTGTTTGACAATTCAAAATCAATTATTATTATAAATTATTTTTCAGTACTAGATATCGCAATATAAATTCTTTCGTTTCGATTAATATAAGTACGGAATATGTTTCTTATATAATTATAAAAACGCCTTTTAACCTTGCATAAACAGTAGGGGTTGTGATTTACGATTATAGCAGTTTGTGGGATGGGGGAGTATGTAACGCGGCTAGATCAATTGACACTATTGTAGCAACAAGGACAGGGAAATAATAGAAACTTGGGTGTCAGTTGAAACTGGGGATAGTACGCATTGGCCTATTATTGCTTCTTTTATTTCACTGGCACCAAAATACGGTCGACATACTTTTGTAACATATTTTAACTTTTATGTAACCAACAACTTATTAACATGGCAAGGAGCAATATGCTGTAAACGTAAATGTGTTTTAGATCATTTAGTGTAAGTGTATAGAACACTTAGTTACAGTTTCTTCTTTTGCCGTTTTAGAAAAAAAAAACAACATAACTAAAATATTTTATAGAAACAATGTCTTTGCAGATCTTTTCAAAATCTCGGAAAAATGAAAAGAACATTTTTTTTCTTTATTATAAACTACTACTGTAGCAATTATATTAAACCTAATTATTATTTAACATAACGGCCTGCTTATATTCCACGTTAGAGGATATCATAATCAAGTGAAAATAAAAAAAAAAATTATAATAATAATCTATCTTATCTAATTGTTATCTGTTTCACTAGATTCCTAAAAAAATCTGTATCATAAATGACAACGTCCTTACAAATTACGATCCTCAGACAGGTTAAAATTTAATGTAAGGTTGTGGATCACAGTTACAATGGTGATACTCTAAGTTGCTTCCAGTTATATTGTTTATTGAGAAAAAAATAACAAATTTAATTTTTCGACATTCCTAGCATGTGTTAAGTTTAGAATGACATAAAAAGATTATGAAAAATAAATGAACAATAGTAGTTTTGTTAATAACATATTATACAAACATACTAATGTCCAGGTTGTACAGTAACTTGAAATATAACCTAGTTAACATTTATATTTATAATTATAATTAATCAATTACCAATGGGGAAAAACATTAAATACAATTATGTAAGTGTATTTTATCCCATATTAACTTATGTGAAAAAAAAATCCATAAACTATAATTAATATTATTTACGCATTTAGTTTTACAAATCCTTGAAATAAGAAAATCAGGATCTACAAATCTCTGTAGGAATTGCTTGTTAACATGACTAATTTAATAAGTAGCAATAAATAAACGATGACAACACATTGATACATTGTAATAACATTTATTTATACTTGTGTTTTTACAAAATCAGAAAGTTATGATTCTGTAATAAAGATGTTTAAAATGCAGAGTACTATTCACCAGCATAATTCACAAAGTTTATCACTTCTGTCACCTTGCATATTCAACCAAAATAAATTTCAAAGTAATGGTAGTTGCAACTATTAGGAGTATGTAGAACCATTACTTCCTAACAACGTCATTTCTGTAAATGGAGATGCTTCTAGCACTCTGTTCTTCACAATATGTTCTGAGGGGCTGTAACTTCTTATCTTAGATAATGTGGGCCATTTGCGAACTTGCCGCGAGTAACTGTACACCAGGGTTTAACAATTCCCACTTGAGACTATATTACCTTATACATGACCACGGTTGTATAAGGAGGCATTAAGGTAAACAAGTAAACAAAACTAACACATCCAAGATAAATTAAAATTAAATTTTAAATGTAGGTAGTTGAATATATAATACCGGATTTAAAAGTGTACATTTTAATATTACTTTGGACATTGTTTGGACTTAAAAAATCCACATTTGTTTACCATTCAAATATTAACATAGCATGTATATAATTACTTTTTTTATTTATTGACAGAAATTTGTATGAGTTTTAAAAAAAGTATTGTATGCAAATTTAGTACGGTTTTATTAATAAAATGTTAAACGTAGCAAGGATATGTATTAATAATAGTGTTCCAATTTTTAAATCAATACATCATAACACTCTATTAACAAATGCTATTATCATTGTGGCATATTTTATTCAAATACAGTAATCTATTTATTGGAAAGATTGATTGGACAACTGTTGGAAGATAAAAAAACATGCATTTTAAAAACACATCTTACAACTTCATTACCGATTATTTTAAGCTTGAATTACAAATTGTCATAACAGTTAGTCGAAATGAAATACAGGATTTTAGAATACGGTACTATTCATCATCAATGGACGACAACTGTACAATAATAAAATCCGTATTTCCTTTGAAAGAGAGATTTATTTATTTTAATTTAGTATGCTGTACGTAATAATCATACAGAAACGTAAAATAAAAATGCGCTTGGTTTTATTATTCGATGGCTAAAAATTTACATACTTCGTTGTTCTCATAGAAATAACATATCGACCTCTTCAGTTGATAGTACTACAACAACATTGGATGAATATCAGTGTGTGGCATACTAATTTTGAAACCTTTATTAAAAAGTTGTAGGGCACTATAAATACAAAACTGGGTTGTTTATACTCATTAAAGTATGGTTACGCATTTTTAATGGCCATAGGGAGTGAATCAGTCATATTAAAATTGATTTAAATAAATGAATACAACCCAAAACTATTGTACTCCAATTCGTGCAGAATTTTTCATTGCTTTACCGACTAATATTTCTATAAAATATAGATTGGTAGCCTATTTTTAGTTTTGGAAAATAAAATTTAAAATCTGATCTTTTCTTGTACTACAAAATTTCAAAATAATATTAAATTGTTATGTAAATTTGTCTAAGCAATACTTCACATTTTGTGTCGTTGTAAATAAAATATAAGAGAATATTCCTTGTAACCGGTTTAAAAAATATTTATATTTACATAGAACTTAAGACATGCATGTGGTATAAACAAATAAGAAAGAATTAAATAAATTACAATTTCCCACTCATAAACCTATAAACGTAAATAATTACTTTTGTTTTGGAAGAATATATTTAAATAATGTTATTATTTACTACTTATACAAATACGATACAACTAATGTTATTTATATAATTTTATATAATAATTAGAGAAATATATTTTTAGCCAATATAATAAATTAATTCCGGGTGTCCGGAAAGTATTAGTATGAGATAATATTGCTGGAGTTGGAAAAGAAAAATCAAAAACTTTTTTTTTTCTTTTTTTTTTTAGTTGTATCAATACCACAAAATCTTTGTGGTAATTCATTTAATAAATTCAATACCTTTTTTACTCTAGGGGATTGCGACGGGGTGGGGGTAAAACTTTTGGATATCATATTTAAATATATATTTTAGTTGTCCTGATTTTGTAGGTACTATAGAATAAAATTTGCTACTCGAACTGGTGGTATCTATCATAAAACTTGTTTAACCCGACTGTCTCATTTTTCTTAGTTAATAAAGAAGAAATTATTTATAACATCTTAATTTTCATGTTTTGAAAGGAGTTAAACCATTTTAATTTCAATTTGTGCTGTTCAAAGTCTCTAAACATAAAAGTCGTGTTTTCAAAGATGGGTTAATGTAGTTTATTCGTCCTTTATTTACGTCCATTCCGTTAAAACTCTATCAAATAAACACAATATTGAAATAAATTTGATCTAAAAATAATCTAATTGGAATTACATTGAAGCATACAGAAGTAAATGCATACTATAAATGATGCACTGGATGCCTATCTGTTAAAATCTAAGAGCTTCAAGTTCACTTTTGAGAAACATTCCTGTAGAAACGACGTAAACAGTACAACCAATAATTGGGTATCTAGGTGCAAATACCTCCACGGTACAACCAATAACTGGATATCTAGGTGCAAATACCGCCACGGTACAACCAATAACTGGGTATCTAGGTGCAAATACCGCCACGGTACAACCAAAAACTGGGTATCTAGGTGCAAATACCACCAATGTATAACCAATAACTGGGTATCTAGGTGCAAATACCGCCACGGTACAACCAATAACTGTGTATCTAGGTGCAAATACCGCTACAGTACATGATATTATAATAAAAGTAAAAACTCTCTTCTTATAAATTTTACCTTTTACAATAACTTAATGATGACTATCCAAAACATGGGTGGCAACGTTTGAAAGATGTGTTTCTCTTGATTAAAGGACAGCAATACTAATTGTATTGGATTTGTTTTAGTGACGGGGAAAGTTTTGTGAAGATAAGAGAAATAATAGCGGATATTGGGCTGTTGAAAATGACTTTGGTTTGAGGAAACTGATACTCAGATTTACATTGGAATTATAGGAAACTTGGCTAATTGGTCCTTTTCAACGGACCCTTGTACTTTAAAATATTAGACAAAGATATTATACTTCCTTTTTGAGGTGCTATTGAAGATAACAATATCAATTCTATTTATAACCATGTTCCTGATCGCTGAATATTACGTCGAAGACTTATGGAGTGGCCACCACTGTCTCCTGTCCATTGTTCCCTAGATTTTATTCTTTGGGAATGGGATACATGAAAGATAGGTTATTTCTGACAAAACCTGATAATATAGTGATATAAAGTAAATGAATAATCGATGTGTAGGCTGCATTACGCTTGCAATACTGGACAATGTGAGGAGAGAAGTCGACCACATTCCATTATTTTCAAAGAATTATTTATGAACATTTCAAAAATATTATATAATTAAGGTTTTTAAAACCTATTGTTTTTAAATTTTGTTTTACTACATATAGGCCAAAATTACTTAGAGACCTGCAGATTATGCAGGATATTTCCTTTCTTTAAAATAGTATAAAATGAGGTACAACTCGATATGGGTTTCTATTTGATTCAAAAGCTCAACTTCTAGATGGGAAAAAGGACGTGAATATAGGCAAAATATTAATTTTTGTGATACTCAAAACAAAGACAAAAGAAAAAAGTGTTTATTTTACTTTACAACTTCGGCGATGTTAACCCGGAATCTCAGTATGCAATTACTATGTTGTTATAACAAATATTTTTGTTAATAATTAGTTTTAATATCTAGTTAAAATTAGTATAAAACAGGAAAATACTTGTCTTAATTAATTTTCTCCAAAACAAAATATTTATTTATTTTGATAAATTTATTTAACCTTTCTTCTTAATTTTATTTATTTTTACATTTGTTTTACGTTTCGCGTAATATTTATATTTTTTATTCAAACCTGCTACCAGGAATAGTGTCCGATATTGTATTTATAATGATGCATCAAATAAAGTGTTGTGTTAGGGTAACGTTTAAAAAATTAATATGTTCATAATTTTATAAAAATAATACAAGACGTAAACTGATATCATTCTGCCTAATAGTCGTTTGAAATAACCTATTGTTTGTACCTATTCAAATAAGGGACTGAATCAAAGTCACAATCTATAATAAACTATAGTTGTGAATTAAAAAAGGTAAAATATGGTAGTCAAAATATACGCTAATAGCACAAATTTTATTTAAAATGTGTCTACAATAGTTTAAAATGATTTTCTAAAATAACTTAAAACTACTTCATGTCGTAAAATTCCGAATTTGGTGCATCACATATATTTTTTTGTCGTAGTGTAATTTAGACAACTAAATGATTTAAAAAAACTTTTAAGTTTTTACTCTGAATTAGACAACGATTATATTATCCTTCAAAATGATTTGTGCTAGTTGCTGTCCTTAGTGGAACGGGTGTACGTAGTTGAAAAGTCCTTCAGTAGATACCGCTACATGTGCTCTTTTGAAACTTGGTATTCAATAATATTGTGTGTCTCTTATTTTTGTAATAAAAAAGTGTTGATCAATATAACAAGGAACCTATTGCTTGCAAATTATATAAACAATTATCATTGACACATCATTGCAAATTTAACATAACACTATTATTTATTTAGATAATTTTTTTGTCAAGTGATCTAATGATCAAGTATTTGTATAACATTAGTAATTTAAATTAGAAATATGAAAACCTCTATTATAATAATATTAGTTTGTAGTCTGTAACTGGGAAGTGTAGTTCATAAAACTGAGCATAAAAATAATTCATCTCTCTCCGGTAGGTAGCCTAATTACTTTTTAAAAAAAAAAATTGTTTTCTTTGATTAATACAAAAAAAAAGATTTTTTGTTATCGCCTTTCAATAATTATATAACTTAATATATTGTCAACTTACCGTCGGTAATAATAGTATATTATAACATTACGTTGTAAACGGCGACCGTTTCGTTAGTCAGTGATTATCAAATTTAAGATAGAGAGATCTTCCCCGTTATCATCAAACACATTTGAAACATTTGAAATATCAATACACAACATACAATAATATATACTTAATAATAATAATATATAATTACAGTAACAAACACTGTCTCGAAATACACTGCTCCATGTTATTTGCTGTCGATGTGTGATTTATTGGGGGGGGGGGGACCACCCCTTATTGAAAAAAAATTTAAAAAGTCAAACGATCCATTGATTAAAATCATGTTGAATTATTTAGAACAAATATTGTTCCATATTGTGAAATATATTTTATGATATTTGACCCTTAGATATCAACTTTTGTAATGAAATTAAAGAGAAATCATTAGTTTTCCCGAGTTTAAAATGATTTTGTGGAGCATTTACAATTAAATGCAATTTATTTACTCTCCATGAATTGATTTTTGGTTTATAAATAAAATACCGCTCTAAAATTCATCCCTTTACAAAAAAGTGAGATTTGCATATTATCAAATATTTTGGAACCTAAAATCGATAGAATTCATACAATAAACATTTTTTCACATATTGAAAAATAATTTATCATTTGTTATTATAACGTTTATTTACTTTAACACCCATTAAAACCTCCCTTTACAAAGAAACTGAAAAAAAAAAAAAAAGAAAAGAAAAAAAAATGTTATTTGTGAAATTTTCAATTTATTTCCACAAATCCAACGTTATAATCTGTCTTATGGTTAATGATTTATAGATATATTTAATTAATAACAAAAAGTAATATTATAAAATAAGAAAAAGGGAGAAATAAAAGTGTTATATTTCGTCGGGAAAGTCAATATTTCAAGTTGTTCTTTAGGAGAATACTAGTACCCCAATATCAAATTAATTAACTTTACAAGACTACAGTATTTTTAAATTCTAATACTTAAAAAGAAATTATAAGTTTAAAAACACCCTTTTTTGTTATTAATGACCTATTAAAATGAGGTGTCTTTATATTAGTAATACATCTTAAGGCCTACCACTCTTTAAAATAACATTATTTATTTATTACCATCTTACATTAACAGAAGGAAAAATAAAAAAATAAAATAATAATAAAAAAAGTTAAAGTTTAGCCACGCTTAGCAAAAAAATCCATCTAATAAATTTTACAATAATTATCAAAAAAAGAGTTAATAATTATGGGGTTCTTGACTTTATTTAATCAAACTCTGTGTACATATAAAATCAAACATCGTCATCTTGAGTGATTGAAAGACAGTTGGACAATAATAGGCGTCCAGTCAAGTTTAATTTGTCAATGTGACAATGATTCCTTACTATGGGTAAGGTTTCTGTGTACAGCAAAGAATATTTGCCTCTACAGTAAAATTACTATTTTAAAATTATTATTATTATCTGTAAAGTGCGAATTTTGTGGTTGAATTCTATCTCATAATACTTGTTTTTCTTGTATTATAATCAATGAATTCTTTTTTCTCATAACCCCAATCTGTCCTGCATCCTTAGAAAACAAGACTTGTGTGAAATAAAAAACGTAACGTGTAAGATAGAACATGGTTGTTTTAAAAAATTTCAGCAGACACGATATCGAAAAATGTACTTGAAATAAAATTTTATGTTTAAAGTTACAATTTGGCATTGATTATTAACCTGATATCGACTGTCAGTTATCGTATTGTGTGAATAAATCATAATTGAAAAAAAAGAGTTTACTTTTACTAATACAGTGTTTAACGAATGTTACACAAAAATTAATAAACGTAACACTGTATGTTTAGTGAGTATGCTAAACGTAACAATGGATTGTTTAACAAATTCCATATGACATTAATTGTTATTTGTCAGTGGTGAAATCATTTAAACCAAATGAAAAATAATCAACTTGTATCTTTAATTCGTTCGTGAAATTATAAACAACAAAATCTAATTAACTAGGATTGTGCAATACGAGTATGGTAAAAGTAACAAAGGATAATTTACCAAAATTCAAGTGGCTATAATAATTATTCTTTGTCTGCGTTAAAATCATTTAAAAAATAGAAATACAACGTGTTTGATAAATGCATTTTGGTTTGAAATCTTAACTAAGCCATAATTAATTCACTAAGATTTCGCTGAACCATTATGATAACAGCACAACAGATGTATCCACGTTAATTAAGCTAGCAGGTTAAAACTTTAAAAATTTGTTCTCTAAAATTAATTGATCACAAAGATTTAAAAAATAAATATAAATTGAAAAATAATTCAAAATACATGATATTGTTTGTTTGAATAACTAAATTCCGTTAAATCGTTAATATACCAGTTAGCCTATATATAGCTTTCCTGTAATAAGAAAACTAATACCTTCAGTTATTCTTTAAGACAATATATTTTAATTATCTAAAATAATAATTTTGTATTTAATTGAAATATATCAGATAAAGTCTGGCATACTGAAGCACCAGTGTACTAGTGTAGGTATTCCTGTCAACATGTAACCAAACTATAGGGTGTAAAATAGTTTAAATATTCATATTAATTTAACAAGAGCTGTTTTTGCTTAAAGTTTTTTGTTTTAAATAATATCCTGTAGTAATATATGTACAAAAATAAACATAAGTGTATAAGTCGCTTGATGATGCTGCCGATGGCAGCAAAACTTGTAGCCTTAGAAGTAAATTTATAGAAGAACTACGGTACTATTGACTATAACACATGACATAATACTATAATAACTTACAAATTTGTATACGTTTTTCTAAACTACAAACCTACACAGCGGGTTTCATGTATCCACTTTCGATTTCATTTCTATAAGACACGTATGTAATTGTACCATGTTACTGCTTTTAGTACTGAGAAAATAGAATTGCTTCCATCCTAAGAATGGGACTAGTGGAAGCATTGTCCCAACTGAATAGATTGGGAGGCCTATATTTTGTTGTGTTACATCATTAATTCTTCCAGCGTGAAAGGGATTTGTTGACGGAAAACCATTTCTTTTGTGCTTTTAAAATGAGAGTAGTGTACATTGTAAACCTGATTGATATTTCGCAAGGAAACAGAAAAATATAAAAAAATACTGAACAAATATAAGAAATAAAAACTCAACAAATAATAACGAATTTTCACATCATGTTGTAGAATAAAAAAAAATGTATTTGTTGTGTTATGAAAACAAATTTTATGGAATTAAAAATTAATAGAACGGTAATTGAGTTATAAATTCTTAAAAAATTGTTTACCCTTAAAGTGTCAAAAAATAATGTTCTACAATTTCGTATTAAGTAATATTGTACTAAAATATTGAAGCACGATAAAACTGTAACAGTAAATAGAGATTAATATAATCTATAGATTGTTGCTATAAAACATACAATATAATATTTGAAAAATTTGAAGAAAAAAAAAACAACATAAATGATAAGTTTAAAGTAAAATGAATGCATCATTGTATTATGACCCTAAATACCTGGGAACATATTCATTTGAGCATTTGTTTGTTTATATATATATATATATATATATATATATATATATATATATATATATATATATATATATATATATATATATATATATATATATATATATGTGACAAAACAAATCTAACGACAAAGACAAATATATTTTGTAAAGCAAACATGCATTATTTGTAGTTTTACGGTTGATTATTGCACACGATATCACAGTTTTAACTTGATCACAGTTACAATTCTTGATTGAGTCATACGATATTAAGTGGGGATAGAATGCGAAGTTCATATCGCAACTATAAATATAGAATTTACAACCCCAGTGTTGAATGTTGGGCACAAAAGTTATTCAACATACCATAATTCCACACACACTTTGCAATAATAGATACCTAGTGAACTGATAGGTTTATCTCATAACGTGATTACGCAAATGAACTCCGCGTGTCGGACACATGATATTTCAGTTCCGATATCGTTGTGATGAATTACTTCAAACATATTGTTATTGGACAATTTATTATCAATAATTATTTTATTTGTAAACTAAACTTCATAGCGAAAAACATTTAAAAATAGTTCCTAATAACATAAGATGTTAAAATGGATATTCACATTCCTCATATATTTCATTAAAAAAATTGGATTCAAAGTTTAATTATTTTAGACTTGTTGGAACAGACTAAGATCGTCTGTACAATCACCTCATATCTTTAGACTAAACCAATTTCGACCTAACTGTTATTCTTGTACTTTTATTCTCCAAAGTTAGCAAACATACCGCCTCACAATTTCCTACCCACCAGTTCATTCAAAGAACAGTCCTTTATCTTTTATGAAACCTATTTGTGTTTTAATATTTATTAATAGATAAGGAAAGTTCATCTATTAAAACTTTTCCACTTTCAAAGTGTCCACACCTAGAACTTATTAAAATGAAGTGCATATTGATCGCAATTGGATACCTTTCTTCTGCATAATACTAATTTATCTGTTCAAGCACATTGTTTTGTTTAAATATATAATAAAATTTTATGCTTAAACCCTTTAGCAATCTATACCTTTCCGTCGTCGAATATGTTATGAAATATTATTAACTCTTAAATTACCCCTCCTCTCCTCTCTCTCTCTCTCTCTCTCTCTCTCTCCTCTCTCTCTCTCTCTCTCTCTCTCTCTCTCTCTCTCTCTCTCTCTCTCTCTCTCTCTCTCTCTCTCTCTCTCTCTCTCTCTCTCTCTCTCTCTCTCTCTCTCTCTCTCTTCTCTCTCTCTCTCTCTCTCTCTCTCTCTCTCTCTTTTCCTTACACCGTTTTCTGAACGAGCTACTAATCACTGTCCCACCTCTTTATCTCGAAAGTGCTATTGAAGATTCATTATCAGCAAGAGGAGTGGACTATCCTTCAATGGTCAATTTATACACCTACTCAGTCCAAATAATTCAGGCGTCCAGATCAGGTTGACCTTTTAACATATACAATTTTTATTAACGCATCTTTTCACTCAATAAGGCTACCTTAAAACCCTTAGTACTCTTAACTACCTTAACAAATCTCACACTTATTCTACGTACAAACTTGTATATACACAAATTATAATTATTCTATTTGGGACACCGATACACAACTAATCAGCCAGAACCATCTACAGATAGTTTTAGTTCCTTAATAAATACACACAACAGAACCTGAAGAGCTAATAGCAATCACCTTAGATATTCATCATACGTTAAATTATTGTCTCTCGGGTTTCTCCCCTGCCAGCTCCTATTATTTGAAAGGTACACATCTTGATACTCACATCAAATATAAACAAAGCAACAATTATCTTCAACTATTAACTTCAAAACAGTGTATCCTTGCTGAAAGTTATATTTTATTTATTTCATACACTACTACGTGTATCTACGTGTATCTTGTACTATCCTCACAAGACCACTGCCCATTATTAAATATCCTAATTAATTTACAGCAGTACCCATTCACTTACATTGATTAAATATATATATATATTATATATATATATATATATATGTGTATATATATATATATATATATATATATATATATATATATATATATATATATATATATATATATACGAGAACTTCCAACGCTGTCGTTACAGTTGACCTCATTATGGAACCCATTATGTATGCAAGCGATCCGTTGTATTTCATTCAATCAAGAACTAATAGTACCAACTCGAATCAGGTATCAGATTCACCATACCAAATAAATATAGGTAATAATGTAATTACCGGTGACTGGTGTATCCACTTTACAATTTTAAATATATTTCTTATATAATGAATATGATCCTTCCTCACTGAAATAACACCAGGGTTGTCTAACACAACAACTCCAATCATTTCTTCCACGGAAGTATAACATTATGTACAATATCCAAAAACCTAACCTATTGAGTCAACTCCAACCGTCTACCAAACAACATCAGGTGTTTAAGATGACCTGTTTCTTATTATTCGTGAAGAGTAAATGATTTGTTTCAAGGGGATCAACTAAACTTGCTCATCACAATATTTAAGCAGCTTCTAGGTGATTAAAGGGCACAATAAGAAGGTAAAATTTACTTATCTTAACATTTCTTGTTAATCTGACAGCATACGAAGCTATTATTTGTTGCGAGGAGAGTGTTGCTTATTGTGTGTATATATATATATATATATATATATATATATATATATATATATATATATATATATATATATATATATATATTACTTTAAAGATTAATCTATACATTTATACGACATAAAAATGGACATGTAATAAATTCGTGCCTTTATTATTCTTTACAAATTAAGTGTGTGAATGTATAGCTAAAAAATAGCGTACCTATAAAAATGATGAATCAGATCATGTAGTAACATGTAATAAATGTACGAAGATACCATTATGACACATCTGTTTATTTACTCGGCGTCCAAATCTAATGCTTTCAAAATCCTTTGCAATTCTGGTGTCTGAAATGTGTGGATTTGAGTCTCGACTTAAACCACTTTTCAACAGTAAGGTACAAACCCAAAGCCACTTGTATACATGCATTTGTCAGGAGGTGTTTGATATTGCCATTTCTAACACTATGCACATGTTTCATGTTGCGACAGCTGTCAGCCAAATATCGATTTGTTTGATAAAGTTTTTCCTTTGAATATTCTAATGTCAATATATCTACATGGATAATATTATTACTGCGTTTACGGTTTTATGCACAATTTAATTTTAAAATCAAATGACTTTTCGTTCGGATGGATTTCGTTCTTACTTTATTTTCTACATTAACAAAATATATATATTTTTTAAATTAACAAAATTTTACTATTTACTGGTTGTAAAACAAAATTCGTGATTAATATGATTCCCTATCATTAGTTGTTTTTTTTTTTTTTTTTTTTTTTTTTTTTTTTTTTTTTTTTTTTTCATTTATATTTTTCCGAACGTCCATGATGAACGTAGCTAAGATATTCAATCTCAAAGAATAACTTATGATGCAATTTTCAGAGTGTAATGTTCAATAATTGTGTTAAGCCAAATTATTATTTCGTTTTTAATGTGCCTAATAATACAATCGAAATAATGTAAATATTTTTTTTTGTAATATTTAAACTTTAATCCGTCCTAATTTACTGCATGCAATTTTACTGGAGAGATTTTTAATCATGGTTTTAAGAGATCAATTGATTCTCGATATTTTAAAAGTTAAAAACTTAATTTTAATTATTTTTACATAATTTATTTTCTAGGACAAACCACATATTTTGTTGGTGCATATTCATCTTAAAAAATATAAATGTTATAAATTTTATTAATAAATATCATTACCATTTATATGATCTGTTAAGGACCTTAATCTTCAGTTGAAGACAATTAAATAATATTTGGTCTGAATAAGTGTATGGTGTCTTTTGTTAATTCAATTGAAATATGTTTATTTTTAGTATTGTTTGATACTTTCAAAATATACATAATTTTATATTCTATCCACATTTATACATATTGTATAAGATGCCTTAAATTTATGTACTAGTCTCCCATTCTGAGAGACCCGAAACCACAGTAATTCTTCGGGACGGTTACTTTAAGTCCAAAAAGTATTTTACATGCCATGGATTTAGTCCCATGACGTAAACTGTATAATTTATATATATATTTACACTGTCTGTAACTTATATATTGTCTCGGAAATGTATAGTCTAAAATATATACAATGCGAAATTGTGATTTTCAAATTCCAGAAATAAATTTTATTGAACATTTAAAAAATAATAATACTCTGATTTTAGAACGATAAACAAAATTTGGTCGATATTAAAGTAATATAATTTTATAGTGTTTTGAAAAAACAAACATTCTCGCCATCTTAATTACCTACTTTTTAAATTAACCATTTGAAATATAAATGCTTAGATGTACAACAGAGAGCAATAAAAATATTAATTGCCAACAAAATCCGATAGAAGTGTTTCTTTTCCAATTTGGATATCATACTTTGTACAATTAAATATACGTATTTTGAAAAGGCACAGCCCGAAGTGTCATTTAGACAAAAATAAATACAGATTTAGATAAAAATAATCCAATTTACATCTTCCGCATTTTTGAGCACTAAGTTATTGATATGTATAAACAATTATTAGACTCTTGTATAAATTTATAGGTTTCTATATGTTTTTGATTGAAATTTACTTGTATGCAACCTTGTTAAGGCACTTTGAAATGTCTAAATTTCCATAAAAGGTCATAAATGTTGAACTCTAAAATGTTTAGTATCAAAAAAGTTTTAAAATTCTATTTAATGGAAAATTATGAATTTATTGACCAGAATGTACAAGCTAATTGTAAAGGAATATAAAAGGTCAAAAGTTTGGATTGAAGAAAAAAAGGACTTCAGAGGTGAAAAATTTTGTAATTAAAATGTTCAAAGCTATTAAAAAGGCTCAAACTATGGATTTAAGAAACCAAATAGGATATCAAGGACTAAATTAAATGATAAACGATAGTTTTTAAAGTATATAAGACCAACAAAGTATCAAAATTCGATTTTAAGAGCTCGGAAAAATAAAAA
Organism: Aphrophora alni; assembly: GCA_963513935.1. Taxonomy (NCBI): domain Eukaryota; kingdom Metazoa; phylum Arthropoda; class Insecta; order Hemiptera; family Aphrophoridae; genus Aphrophora; species Aphrophora alni. The sequence goes on along the minus strand of OY740769.1, from coordinate 142,466,509 downwards.
TAAAAAGGTTTTTAACGTTTTTAAGCCCAAAATTTAAGTTTTAAGGACCTAACAATATCTCAGAAGGTATAAAATTAGACGTTAGGTGCGTTTAAATTGGCCCGGAAATTAATAAAAGAAACCGAAAATCATCTGTAATTATATGTATCTTAATTAAAATTCCAAAATTAGATACTTAACCAGACTTACTATGATATTTTTGTTTTCTTTCCGTTCTTCTAATCCACCCTCCGAAATACAGGAATATATATTTTTAGATGTTAGGTAGAATCTTTGTGAGATTGTCAATTTTCACACAACGCGGATACATAGGAATTTATTAGCTGTGATGTCAAAGTAAAGTTTCAGTTACTAATCTCAAGTGTTGTTTCAGTTGAAGGAACTAAATCGCTGATGTGTGCAAATACAAGAACTCCTTCACTCAGGAGAACATATCTCGCTTTAATTACCCAGGTGCGAACAAATGTGCAAGTTATATGCTAAGACTTGATGAGAAGGTTTTCCTTAAACTCCATATGTTTACTAGAGGTGGAGAATAGTGTTTTATATGTATGAAAAATTTCATTTTATTAGAACGCATAATCTCAGAGATTGTAACTCTCAAACAAAGTACCAAATGAGACGAGACAAAATATGGTTTATGTTCAATATTACAAGACAAAATGAGATCATCAATACCGTAAATTGAATTATAGTGAAATTTTTTATTTTTTGTAAATTTTTCATTACATTATTATTATGTATCTTAAAAATTATTTTCTATTCAAATTCAAATTATGGAATAGTTAGAACAATATTAAATACAGAGTGTTAAAGGAGTATAGGAAAGATTTAAACTAAATAGCACTATATAATATAATATATATATATATATATATATATATATATATATATATATATATATATATACTTTTCAGCAGTGAATGTTTAGTTAAATAAAAATATCAAATGGATTACTACATACGTAAGAGTTACACTTTTTTATTCGATTATATTTCGTCTAAAACTTGATATTTAATTTTACATAAATTGTATATATAGATGAATAAATTATAGTAAACTATATATAGTAGTTGTATTGTTACGCTTCCAAGGAAATGGGACTACTGTTACTAAAGCCCACCAGAAGGATAAATATGGGAACATATTCTATTTTTCCGATTAGGCAGTTGTAGAGTACAGGGTACATTATTGATGGGTCACTTACAAACATAACGTAATGTTAAACCATATAGTTTTTTTACTTTTCCACATGAGGAGAGATTTTTCCGTCTTCAGTAGCTCTAGCATTATTTTCTGTTAAATGGTATGCTTTGTTACCATGCGAGAGGCAGTATTGGCTTTAAAAGAACTATTTAGGCCAACGAAAGGTAACAAACTACTCCAGTGGCCGAGATTTGTTTTGTGTGTACGGCATTCAGAGTCAACGAAGCTGGTGTCCTTGGTTGAGATTTGGCCTACTGGCGGTAACATCAAAGGATTGATATTGGGTTTGCCTTTGGACTCCCTCCTGGTGTACACTCCATACCAACGTTGGTATGTTATTTTGTTATTTGCCTTGTCGAAACGGTGTGTGTTTAATAATTTCTTATTTTTGCTACATATTAACGAAATTTGTTTAATTTGCATTGAAGGAAAGTTAAATAAATATACATTAAATATAAATTTTAAAAAAAAATAATAATTCAAGCTTCTAGTGGCAGTGATTGGGTTTTTTTGTTTGTATTATTTATTTTTATATAATTGAAAGTGTTGAAAAACCCTGGAGTATGGAGTGGAATAATGAGAATGCACATAACCATTCGAATTTTATCGTAAATGTTCAAGGGACCCTACAAACATATATATATATATATATATATCAAATAAAATAGATTTGACGCTTGGAGGGAAATAAGTGATATTTTATAAGTTAATATGCAAGATGTGAAGAAGAAAATGGAATCTTTGTTGACATCTTTTGTTTGTGAAAGGTAAAGAGAAGAATTCAAATGCAGAAATATGAGAGGTTCTGATTGAGTTCCTTTTAACTGTATAGCCTCCCAACAGGATAAATTCATAGTAAAAAGAAGATAAAAAAGTAAACACATAGGTAAGTGACTAATTGTATTTTTTATTTATTTATGATCTGTAGGCGTTAATATTATTAATTTGTATTTAAATGAAAAATCATATTATTACACTTTCGACCAAAGGAAAACGCTTCAACATATTAAAAGTAGATTAAATTTATCCTTTTTTGATAATATTTTTGAATCATATTTATCTACTCTACCTGAATTAAATATTCTACTCTACCTTCCGAATAAATGTAATCAGCGATTTCTTCTAGCACAATTTCACTAATTTATGCACTTTGTTAGCTCTTTTTGGTAAATAAAGAAAAGATTGTTGGTTGCTGTTTTTCACTTTTCTCCAAGTTCCTGGGATTCTTATTCCTTCATCACCATCATTAAAACTACCAGGAAGCGTGTAAACATTGTATGATATTTTGCTTTTTCTTAAGTAGTTGTGCAAATATACACATGCTAGAACAACTGTCGTTACTTTGTCTGGAGCCAGTAACAATAATTTGCGAAGATCTCTAAAAACATTCTCGATAATCCGACATGTTCTGCTTATTAAAAATTCGCTTCTTGGAACTGTTTTTTTTTTTTTTTTTTTTGAAATTTACAGAATGATTTTTCATTAAATACTCAAGAAAAGCAAAAGCACTCTCACCCACCAATAAATATGGAATCTTCATTTTCTTATTAGGTAGCGCATCTTAAGGAGGGAAGTTGAGGTTATCATTTATTAGTGAAGTACATAGGTGGGAATGTTTTAGTACAGCTCCACCTGGCATTCTTCCTTGATCACCATCGTCGGCGAACAAAAAGCAATAATTCGCATCTACGACACCTAAAATATCATATCAAAATCTTCTTCAATCCCGCAATTTTTTACTTCAATTATTTTAAGCTGCCTAGAAATACAAACCCAAAACCTATGCTGAAATTCTTTTTATAGTTGTAATACTCACCTCCTCTTTTTATTGGTGACAATATTCAGTGTCTCTCACCAATGGGGCCAATGGAGTTTGGAATATTTCATTTACTGTCGACTGCCGCAGTGAAAACCTGTGTTGAAACAAAGAACAATTAAAAACCTTTAAGTCCTCAACATATAAACGCGTCTATCACTCAACATATTTCATTCACTTACACATATTAAAGCAGTAAGAAACCCAATCTTATCCTATTTTTCAATATAGTTCTTATATTTCTGTTTCAGGAGCTATCGTACTAAAACAACGAGGAAGTGAATATCGGCAGAGAGGGAAATTGCAACCCTTCTGCAGAACCAGGAGACAGATGGTGCGAACAACACGAATAAAGATGAATAAAAAATACCACATAGAAGCAGCAGAAGTAAGAAATTACGCTTCCTACCTCCCTCTGTGCCTAATTAACGTAACATATGTAAGGCATACAAGACCTATGTCTTAATGATCGAAATCAACGAAAAACGTTGTTCGCGAAACGATAGCTCTGCTTATGAAGAGTATAATACCTCCAAGCATAGAAAATACAATCATCATACAAAAGTGTGGTAGAGTATTTGATGGGAGAAATACTACTCAAAGCTGATATGGTTTTGCATGATTAATGAAAAGATGGAATACATTACAAAATATTCAGATTTCCAAAACATGTTTTATAATCCTGAGAAATCTAATATCAGTAATACCCAAACTTGTTCATCTCCTTCACTGTGACACACACATATATCTCCCTACACACTTCCAACAACTGCTTTCCAAGCCAGTGAAACTGATCTTCATCAAAATATTTATTCTTCTACAACAGTGGAAGTACCACCTCAACAATCGATTCATAACGTTGAGTACCGTAAAGACTCAGGTTTCATACAATCTCTCCATTATATTCTAACTACTGTAACTTTAAAGTAAATGTATATACGAGAATGTTAAATTTTATAAAATTAAAATATTACTTTACTACAAATACAGTTACCTCTTCAACTTTCTTTTTGATAGTAAACATGCTTCTGTGTGCTTAAATATTTTTTCATTATGTTGTGATCAGATTCATGACTAAAGATATACATTAAAAAAAGAAAGTTTTACTTACATTGAAATATTCCTGTATACTCTGAATTAAATCTGAACATACTTAAGCCACAATTTAGTGATAAGCTGTTTCGTTAATTTAATGATACACATAAAGCTGCCGTACGAATCCCCAATACCTAAATATCGCATAGTGACAATTAATCTTTCTGCTGCAGATACAGCTCTTATAAAAGATTTGAAAATGTTGGGCCTAATAAACTCAAAATATAATCGAAATCTGTAGCTTTTATACGTAAAAAAAAAAATAATAATAAAATAATAAATAGCCCATATCGCAATTCAGGTTTATGATTAGATATTATTTTTTTTCCCGCCACACTGCTACCTACTTTGAAAGAGATATGTCATCCACCAGCTTTAATTATTCTTCTTTTTCGTTTTTTTAGCTTGTAGCAATAAAATAAATGCTGTACATACGCCAACAACCAAATCCTCTTCTTACTTTAAAATATCATTCGATTAAATTGTAAAATGTCGCTTATAAAATTTTATATGTGCCGAGTTTTCAGTACCAACTGGTTTTCAACATGACCGAATCCCTTGGCCCAACCACTTGGTTTTATGAGGATTAAAAGCCGAACGCCAATGCATTGGCGATCAAAGTTCTTCTCAATAGATAATTATGCTTGGTTGGCCTTGGTTTTAATAGTGAGTACACACCTTTACCGTATCCAAAAACAACGATATTGAAACATTAGTATAGTTAATATCTTACATTCGGGTCGTAACGTTTAATTTCAAATTCTAAAAATTGGTGTTTAATAATACTCCTATAAGCTTTATGTCAGGGTATGTGTGACAAAATTATAGCACAATGTATAAATATGAAATTTATGAGAAATTTAAAATGTAACATAGAAAAGACCTTAACCATTGCGTAATAAAATAGCACTTTTAAAAAATACGCTATTGAGTAATATGAATTTTTATAAATTTTCAAACCAGCATATAATGATTATGAAATTAGAATTAAAATACAACACCACAAATTTTTACAACCATATTACATTACAAGTTACACTTTAGGAGTAACAATTCCATGTTCATATCCGGTGTTAGTTCTCACCAGTTGCTCGTTTCACGTTACATCGGCCACATCAAAGTAAATAAAACCCTACGCGCGTCCAATAAGCCCTTGTCAACCCTTTATTTGAACACTGGGATCCTGTCAGTGTGTCTTGTATGAAGGAATGAGAACATCCCGACACTTGTACAGATTACAGGTTCCTTGTATCGATTCGGCAAAGCATTGAAGCAATCGATACACACAGACGAGATTCGCCTCTCTCTCATACAATTTCATCTAATCCATTCTTTAATCATGCCGATAAATTTGGATTGAACCATAGGGAGGATTTTTATGTCTTTTGTTGAATTCTTTTGTGTGACTGAAGGTTCAAAGGACTAATGAAAAGGCGGCGAAATCTAAGCTAGAGTAATTCTCTACCTTTATACTATAACTATCTATTTAGTATAACTGTGACTATATTATCAAATAGAGTCTATGAACACTAAATGTACAATTTCTAGTTAATTTAAATTTATATGTTTTAAGTATGAGAGCCGATTTGTGAGTTTCTATGTAAAAATAAGTAATAGACCATTGCACATGTAATATTAAATAGTAGACAAATAGTAATTTAATGCAATTATTTTTCACACATTAGTATTTTACATGTGGCATGTGCATCTACCAAGTTGTTAGATTTGTTTCATACCTATTGGAAACATATAAAAAATGTACCAACTAATTTCTACGATGATATCTGCAATAGATATAAAATGGCGGCGGTTCACAACGATTTAGTGTTTAAAAGTAGCAAGCAATAAAATAACGTTTTATTCATTTATTTAGTTTATTAACTTTTTAATTTAATTACCACAATATAACAAATAATATAATTTTCTGTTTATGATAAAATATTTCGTAACAAAAACAAAATCATTCTAATTGAACCCCGTCTACTGCTACGCATTGGTAGCATCGATGAACAAATTCTTCAAAGAGATTCCTGAAGAATTCCCTAGGGATGTTGCGTTAATTAGCCTTTTTAAGTCCTCATCGGTTTATATGTTGTGGGAGTACACCTTTTCTTTTAGATACCCCCACAGAAAAAAAGTCACACACTGTTAAGTCCGGTGATATAGGCGGCCAGTCCATAAAATCCCTTCCTCTTCCAATCCAAGTTAACTCAGTGTTTAATAGACACTAAGACATTATTCACAACTCGAGCATAGTGAGGAGTAGCTCCATTCTGCTGAAATATACAAGTCTGTATTTCTTCAACGCTTAATGCGGAATAACGTGAGTGCTCACCACTTCATGATACCTAGGCCAAGTTATTGGCCTTTCAGAAATGCCGTAAGAAAGAACTCTATTATCCGACAGTGCTGCCCAAACTGTCATGCATTTCGACCTAAGTTTCTTTTCTTCTGCAATATGTGGATTTGTAGTATTGTAGTAGTTAACACTGTGTCTACTTACTACACCATTACGATAAAATATAGACTCGCCTGAAAACACCAAACAACGATGCAACTCCTTGTTAGTCTCGTAATTTTCAATAACTTTGTAGAAAAACTCCACTTCTGTCTGGGTCGTCTTCAAGAATCATGTGTACTCTGCGAAATTTGTAAAACTTTACACTTTGTTTCTTGATTATTCGATTTACTGTAGACTTAGGCACACAGGTGCTGAGGGATACTTTTCGAATCAATGTGGGTTTACTAGGAGGCATTAGAATAGCAGCACATACATATTCGGCTACTTCTAAGTCAAGTGGCTGCCGGCGATACATTTTCTCTACACTACCAGTTTCAAGTAACACCTTCCTCCACTTTGCGATGGACATGACTGAGGGAGGTTCAATCATTGGATACGTAGCTTGAAATATTCTCTGTGCTTCTTTGTTATTATTAAAAGCTAAAGACCAAGCACAGTACAAAACCTTCTGCTGTGTCGTAAACAACATGGCAAAAAGCTAAGTTATGTTTGTTGCCTAAGAGAACACAATATATGTTTGAGTACAATCTTACAATTTGGTAGACGCATAAATACCTTCGTGGGACACAATGTACATAATTACAATTAATTGTATATCAAACTTTTATTAACTTCTTTTTTCTTCTTTTTTACAACAGATATTTTAATGTTTTAAATCATTATAATTATCTATTGTTCATGAGTTATACTGGAACTAGAGTTATAATTTTATAAACTCTGTATCAACTTCACACATTCTTGTGTTTCTTAATTTAAAAACATAAGAACATAACATAGGGATTATTTAAACTGGTTAGACATATATCATGTCAAGATTGTCCCAGCAAACCTTTAGGACAACAATAGTACATCACAAATTATTTCAAATCTATGAAGGATCTTAGTACAGGTTAATATTGTTACACATTTAAACCGAACTCGCATATTTAATAAATTATGATTTATTTAGTGAATGGTTAACTCAGTTCTTATTTCCTTGTCCGTATATTTATTACATCCAATATTAAAAAAAAAAGTTTTAAAAAAATGCAAAATTTCTTATTTGCAACTTAGATCATATAAAATTAAAATAAATAAAATTTATCAATCCTTGTTCCAAAAGCTAAAATTTTCATTGTATGAAAAATTTTAAACGAAGTAACTCGTAGATGATTATTTAGTACTGTACACTTGATGTGAGCTTAGTTATAAAATTGCTAACGTGATTACATCTACAAATATAAATTAATAGAAGAAAATGCGTTGTAAATTTTGAAATGGTTTGAACTGCAACAATATTTCAACAATATAAAATCTTGCAGAAGCGGAAAATTAAAAAAATATGCAATAGTTTTAAATTCTATTTTACTCTTTACATTTATTTGAGAAAAGTTCATATAGAAGACTCAGCATGAGGCGAAAGTTAAATGATTTATGTTTGTAAAAAGAAATAATAAAAATTATTATTAATACACTGCTAAAATATCAAGTCTATTAACTTAAAACAATCAACAATCTGTATAAAGATGATTTAAAAAGTATTTATCAAGGACTTCCTTTTAAATTTTTTAATTTTCTTTCGAAATTGTAAATGCTGTTAAAATAGCAAATAAAATGTATGCTAAATTCCACATCGACCAATGTGACATTAATTATTGGTAATTATAAAATATTCCTAAAGTTGATGACTAAAAACCATCGAAACGTGTGATGTTCGAAGTTAGAATTACATCGATGGTATAACGATTGAAGTTACTTGATTATGTCCAATCAATATTTATAACATTGTTAATGCAACTAAAATAATGCATGCACCATCTCAAACTTGATAAAAGTGAAGGCTCCAATGGGCATCTAATCTTTTAAACAAAGTCAATTACAAGCTTCCGGCATCTGTTCTGCCCGAGACGGCACTCAGTGTAACTCAAAACAGGCATTCTATATATCGAGCACTTCAGTTTTTTGTTTTACATTTTATCTGTAATAAAGTTCAGTCTCTTTTTTAAGTAAGATATTCAAGACTACATCGAGGCCATTAAATGTGATATGTGTGTCTGCCGATGTTTACAAGGACATTTCTTGAGTGCATTATATTTTTCTCTTTATGTTTCACTTTGTAGACATAGCTATATCGCATTTGCGAATTTACACACTGTCCTGTTGAGAATTGAAAGTAATAACCAATACATATTTTAGGGTAAAGGTTTATTATTATGTTTTCCTTTATTTTAAATTGTTCGCTTTAAAACGTAAATACCAAAATTGATTTAACATAAAAATTGGTATAATATTTGAATTTATATGTGTATTTACTTACAGTTTATTATAAAAAGGGATCGAGTAAGTAAGTTATTACAGCATACCTATGATCAATTTGTATAAAATATGTTTCATAGTTAGACAAAGGAACCTTGATCTAAGTTTGATAAATGGTAAACTATTCTACTTTTAAATAAATATATTGTCCATACACCCTTTTCATAATGCGTTATTTACGTTGTAATTGAAAAAAATTTAAGAAATACTTTTAAATGTGCTTAAAAGTCAAACATGACTTTGCATTGAATAGTTTAAGCCCATGATCTTTCTTATGTAATTATTACACAATATTCAACATTCATATAGTGGAGAGGAAGAGAGATACGTAATATCTCAATCTAAAAATCTACACAACAAACTCTGATATTCGAATGAATCAACCACACAACAAACTCACCTTTCCCGGTCAAGTTGTCAACTATAAAGGGCCAAATGCTATATGCGGCATTTACATATTAAAATGATTTTGTTATCGCTTTTAAAGTCGATAGATATTTAAAAATTCGATAAAGAATTATTAAACTTCGTGTAGGATTTATTTAAATTCGGATTACATGAAAAGTCAGAGGATGTCCAGAGTTACAAATTTAATCCATTAAAAAATCTACAGCCCAAAATGTAGAACAGCTTTCCATACATCCGGCCTAATCTATGTAATATAGTGCATTGATACTCAGAAAACAATAATTATTAAAAGCTTTTATTTTCTCTAATAGACATTACATTGGGATAAGTTGAGATTAACTAATGATATTTACACGTATAGTAAAACTCGCTCTTAATACTGTGCAAAAACATTTGTAGCACCTGTTTAAGATAATACAAAGTAACATTTACTGTTTACAAATAATATGTGTAACCTAACTATTTTAAATAGTTGATTTCACTACCCAATTAAAATGCGTACTTCAATTTGAATTTCACAATGGCTCCTCCCCACTCCCGTCTGACGATTATCCTCCAACACGAATTTTTCTAGACATTTGTATTGGTCATATGATATTCTAGAGTAACCGGATATGCTTGAATAACTATAGTTATTTTGACTTACCGCCAGACTTACTTGCTGGCGGTAAGTCAAAATAACTACAGTTATTTGTATTGGTTTTGTATGCTTGAAAACACACTAAAAAAGAATAAAAAAATATTTTAATAATCTATTATTACAATACTTATTTGTTACTAAGTAGCTAAAAATATACAATAGAAAATACTACAAGTTTATTAGAAAATGATAAATAGTTACAATTAGTTAAAATTGTATTAACAAATTCAAACGTAAAATAGGAATGAGGAAGTTAAGGTATTTTGTTTCCAAACTGAGTGCTATTAAAATTTTTCATACCGTGGAAAAGAGGTTTAATAATATCCAACCTAAGCAAACTTTCTACAAGTATTAATATATGGAAATATTTTAGAGGAATTTATATTATTGTGAATTTTATTTTATTATTTTAAGAGTTGGTTTTTTAGTTGTTGGCAGAAATTTAATTAACAACCATTTAATTATTCTGTAGTGAAAAAATCAAATTTAACTAAAATTAAAAAAAAAATCCTAAATAAAAGTTACAACATTTTTACTTAGATTGCAAACTTAAGAATTTTTTTTTCCTAATACTTGTTATAATTACAAAAAGTGATTTTTAGATATTACTTTAGTTTACATTGAATAAATGAAAACTCCCGTAATTCATCATTTATGCTACAATTATACTACTTATTAAAAAAATAATTAACTCTATAATTATAATCTTTATAATAATAAATATTAACATAACTGTATTAAACACATTATTAATTCTCTAACATAAGGTAAATCTGGTTGTAAATAGTCCCTGATTAAAGTCCTGGAAAAACAGTTCATCCCATTAAAGTTTACTTGATGGAACAATGAACAGATTATAACTAATATTTGTGTAAATGATACCAAATGGAGAGTAAGTCAGTAATAATCTTCTTAGTCATTGTCCAATTACCAATGCATTTTGAATCCTACGAAGGATTAGTAGACCTACAAGTTGGAGATACGACCTACAAGCTACAAGAGAAGGGGGCAGCCAGAGTTTTGTAATGCCATTGTTTTCTAATCCTTATTGGCCACTCAATTTAGTTATGTGGCAGTTGGTTAGGATTATAAAAGGGTAAAATATTTCCTTTCATTATATTCCGAGTAAATTGCTAAATATCATCAATTAATTTATTTTGGGTTTAGTTGTATATATATATATATATATATATATATATATATATATATATATATATATATATATAATTTTTAAAGATCGAAACACCTTAAATACTTATTTTTCATAACGTAATTATACCCGTATACATAATACACTTAATATATCATAAAACATGGAAAATCTTGAAAGTGTTTATATTATATAATAATATAAAATACTAACTATATATAACACCTTTTACGTGATATATTTCATATATCGGATGGCGAAAAGTGATCCACCATTACGTTATGCCACAACTTCCGTCCTATATATTGTTTTTTACTGATCAATCATAATACCTTGTGGTGTTCAGATTTGTTGGTCTCTAATCTTGAGTAAGTTTTGTTGACAATAACATTGTCGTTTCAGAGATGATAACAATTTTGTTTCAACGCATAGTTTAGTAGCATATACGATATTTTGACATCTGGATTCTATCTCCAGCCACTCAAAAATTCTATCTGAAACTCCATTAATTTCTTTTTACAATAGTACAATGAAGTTTTAAACTATTTATAAGACACAATCTACCTAAAAAATAAATAAACGATAATAATAATATATTAACTTCTGAGGAAAGTCATGTAATCGCACGTTCTAAGAAGAGTAGAGGTTAGGGAACTTTACATCAAGACCAATCAGGCACCAGCATATGGTCATATTACATTAGGCCACCCCGAGGTGCGTAACCTAACCTAACCATAGTCTCCATCTTGTCCCATATGAGATTCTAGAATATTTACTACCTCTGTAGGAAAAAATTGCCGAGTAATGTGTTTGAGTTTGGAGCCGGCTGACATTTTTCCCTCACAAAATACGTAAGGGAAAAACTTAATACTACTTAGAACTAAATTTCAGTTTCAATATAATCCAACGTCCGATGGTGTCACAGAGATTGAGTAGACACAATTTGAATTCTTGGTAGACAAAATGAAAAAAGAAAGAACTAGTGATGATGATCAGTTTGGATTTAGATTTACTAGTCTCAAGTTAAAACAATGAGAATATACATATAAAATGTGTTTTAAAAGCAATTTATTTATTTCTAAAATAATATATATAACAATGGAAAATGATTTGCATATTGTTAACAATTTTCCCCTAAAAACTATAAATTGTAATGGGCAGAATAAAATGTCGTAGGCAAACATCATCTCTGTTTTCATACTATTAAAATTTTAAATATCTATGCATAGCCTACTGTGGTTATAACAAATGCTATATATCGCATATTGACTACCGCTGTTTTCCATAATAATACAATCACATTAACCAAATTACAAACACAGTTGTTAATTATATTCACAAAACGCTTAACTGGAAAATTGAGCATTATCCTATTTTATCAGATTAGGTCAATATTTATTTTAACGATATTTTTTTTAATACTTTTTAGGATGTATATATTTGAAATGTTAAACTTTAAACATCTCTAAACTTAACTTAAACTTCATAGTTGTTTGGTAAAAGCTAGAAAAATGTTAACTATTCTACACATTTATATTCTTATGAGGTATTACATTATATGAAATATAAATATTACATATATATTTGAAAGTGTTCACTCGCTTTTCTCTGGTCAGGGTTTCACTAGGTTAGGTGTCGATCACAATTATTAAGTGTTACATGTAACCTAATACATAAAAAAAAACTCATATTATGTAAGACCTTATAAAAATATAAATGTGTTGAATAGTTAACGTGATTCTAAATTTTACCAAACAACTATGCAGTTTAAGTTATGTTTAGAGATGTTTAACATTTAATATTTCAAATATATACATGATAAAAAGTATTTTTAAAAAATGTCTCTTTGAAATAAAATGTTGACCTAATCTGATGAAATAGGATACTGCTCAATTTTCCAGTTTACCGGTTTATGAATATAATTACCAACTGTGTTTGTAATTTGATTATTGTGATTTTATTATTACTAAAAACAACGGCAATTAATATCAGGTACTCGGGATATTTGATATTTCAATTATTATTTTATCATATTTTGTGTCAGTTTTTAAATAGATTAACCACCGTAGGCTATACTTATAATATGTTTAAAATTTTAATAATATAAAAACGAAATTCATGTTTGGCTCCTACATTCATACCTGCACTTAAAACGTTTCTAGTTTTTAAGACAAAAATAAATTATAAACAATATGTAGACCATTTTTCGTTATTATATATATATATATATATATATATATATATATATATATATATATATATATAATTTTAGTATAAATAATTTGCTTGTATAACTCATTTTTACGTATATTCCCATTGTTTTAAAGTTGAGACTAGTAAATCTAAATCCCAATTGATCATCATCACTACTCCTTTCTTTTTTCATCTTGTATATCAAACATTCTAGGCCTCTTTTTATCCAATCATTTTCAGTGACACTGTCGGGCGTTGTTATTAAATTTAGACTGAATTTTAATTCTAAGAGTATGACATTTTCTTCCTTCCGTATTTTGACAATACGCAACGTAAATCGGCTCTATACTCTAGCATTTTACATGGCAATTGATCCCACAGAAGTAGTGGGGGAAGCAAAGCCATGTCGCGAGTGATTGCCTTTTACACTAGCAAAAAAAAAGATGGCTGAAGTTAGGGCTACAAGTTGGTGCATTTCGGTACCATAAGACCTGGTATATACACACTCACACAAAGACAAATATTATTTGAAACTGTATTTTATTTCGAATTTCGGTTGTAGTCAGAGTATTTTGGTTGGAAAATCGGATGCAGAAGCAGTATTTTGTTTGAAAAATCTGTTTTAAACAGAGTAATTCGGCAGGAAAATCGGATACAGAACCATGTTTTCTGTTGGGAAAAATGTTGCAATAGCAGAAATTTGTTTGTAGACAGATTATTTTATTTGAAAAATAGAATGCATAAACTTTCGGTTAGTGGCAAAAAGACATCAATATTTTTTAATAGCATTTATATAAAAAGTCTAATTTCAGATAGTTTTTTCGTAAAAACCTGGGTATAATATTACAAAACTGGTTTTGGCAAATGAATTTATACTTTTAAACCATTATTAATCCGTGTCATACGACCTCGTTTACAAAATATTGAAATCCAAAACTTGTAATGACTAAATTTCAAAATAGTCCCATACATACTCCTCGTGAGACGTCGTAGTACAAAGGATCTTACAAATTGCATTTAATATGAGGTATCAGGGAGATAACTTTGTATGGTGCACTTGATGTCGCAGTATGATAATAATATACTCAGTTTAAAATTGTATGTGCTACTCCATTTTACTAAATATACTACAAAATATTTTATTCAATTTCCCCAGTCATCTTTGCTCAATTTTAAAATCCTCAATAATATTTCCAAATAAACAGGATTAATAAAAACATATATTTTCCGTTACAATTATGTATATCAATAGATGGATGACGTAAATTACACCTACAGTTGAATTAATCTTCAGCTTAGAATGTTCAGTCGTGAGTCACTGGCACATGTTACAGTTAAAGCACGCATCTCCACATCATAAAAATATATTGAATTGTTCCTGTTATTACTTTACGGCATATGGCCTTAACGCATCGAAATGACCATGTGGTTAGAAAAAAATGTATGGGAAATTCTCAGGACAAAATGAAAAATGTCTGATCTGCAGGGAAGTGCTTTTCTTATGTGAAATCTAATAATATAATAATATATATAGCTCTATCAATATTTTTTTAACTCTCTCTCTCTCTCTCTCTCTCTCTCTCTCTCTCTCTCTCTTTCTCTCTCTCTCTCTCTCTCTCTCTCTCTCTCTCTCTCTCTCTCTCTCTCTCTCTCTCTCTCTTCTCTCTCTCTCTCTCTCTCTCTCTCTCTCTCTCTCTCTCTCTCTCTCTCTCTCTCTCTCTCTCTCTCTCTCTCTCTCTCTTTGGAAATGTAATAATACTATAAAAACATGATTTGAAAGGCTAAAAAATAGTTCTTCAGACCATGATTAGTGCACTTTTCGTAGCGCATAATTAAATATAAAAAGCTATTTCAAAGGAACATTTACACTTTAAAATGATCTTAAAAATAAAAAATAAAACACATTTTACAAACTAGTTAAATGTAGATAGTACACATTGTTGCTATGGTCGTTAAATGTCTGATTATATTAAATTAAAACAACCTTGGTCTTTTATTCTTTACTTGTAGCGTGTGACTGCCTGAACAGTCTTTTTAAACAGTGGACTAATGAAATATGAAACAAGCAGGAAC
The DNA here is from genome assembly GCA_963513935.1 of Aphrophora alni. Lineage (NCBI taxonomy): Eukaryota > Metazoa > Arthropoda > Insecta > Hemiptera > Aphrophoridae > Aphrophora > Aphrophora alni. Next base: position 142,451,112 of record OY740769.1, on the reverse strand, counting down.
TTTAAACGGACAATCTAAACACAATATTTCATAACTTTCAAATATTGAGATATATCAAATTGGTTTTATATATTATAATGGTTACACAATCGTAAAAGTATTGGTTACATAAAAAGGTTGAAGTCATTTTAACTTATATCCTCAATATGTGTTTTACAATGCTTTATTTAAGTAAATAATTCCAAATTGAAGCACTAACTATTTTCCTACAGCTTCTGTCAAATAAACCTTTGTATGTTATTATTTATTTGTACATATTTTTTAATAAATTTCCTTAGACAAATAACGTAAATTTATTAGAAAAAATGAGAGAAACATTACAACCTCAGATGAGAGTTCTATCTGTATACCTTTTAATTCTTAGTAGAACAAAAATGTCAAGTTCCATAATTTTGGATAATTTGAATAGGAAAAGGTATAATAAACATACTTTTAAACTTAATTAACACACGTATATTTTGGTTGATATTCGTACTTAAAATATGGAAGATGTTTAAAGATATTCGTATAAACTCTTCTCCCAGAAATATTGTTTCTCAGATATTTAATTCCTGACACACTAATGTGATAAAAACAACGGTAATATATTTTGAAAAAAATGTTTAAACAATCAATACCAGTATATTTTTTCAAATAGATGATTTGCATAGGAAAAAAATGGTCGGTGAATAAAGTTATAAAAATAAATTGAATATGTAGACATGTAAACAGTATATACAGCGAAAATCATTTTAATTAAAATTTTTTCTTCAAATGAAAATATTTCCTTTCTTCTTGGAAAGGTATTACAGTTTTTTTTTTCGTCTTTTTCTAGTGTGAAGCATTTTGACGACGATTATTTGTAACAGTTGATTAGGAATTTTAAATGGGTGAGAAATATTTACAAAAAAAAAACTATCTCTGTAAGAGGGTGGATGAATATTTACAAATTAAAAAATTAGAATTTATATAATTTTTTACAATAGATATTAAAATAATTATTGCAAATTAAAACATTTTAATAATTATTTTATCCAGTACATTATGTACAAATAGATTGTATTGGATTAATGGATATTCTTGTTTATCTGAACAAACACCATGTAAGTTGAAGTGATGACTAAACAATCAGTCTAGGCTTATTTCATGTCAGACATGTAGACGTTTTGTAAATACTCTCAACATCTCGGCGTCTGTTCAGTTGTGAAGTGGTTGGTGGTCGTTTAACTCAAGTCCTCTTCAATCGACCCTGCCAGTTATTTGTTAAACCAAAGCAACCAATCCCAACTCTAGCCATAGAAAGCTCAATAATTATTTTTTACAAATCTGTATTATTTGCCTTAATCTCGTATTTCAGTGTAAACTAATATTGAATGATATTTTTAGTGAATTGGGTTCAACATTTCAGTACGACATCAAAACATATTTAAAATTCCCTGCGTTATATATTCATTAAATATGCTGAAGCAATAGAAATAATTAATTGTTTAATACATAATTAGGCTATCCACACCCATGTTATAAAAGCGAGTGTCGAAATTTCATTGAAATCGTTATTAAGTTTCAAATACTCCATATCATTAAATACTTACTTTGACTCATCTTTAAGGTTAACATTTTAATTCTCAACAATAACTTCCACATTAGTGGAAGTGGATTTCAACTTCTATGAAACTATAAAAACATATGTGGGTTAAAAGTAAATTTGAAACACAATTTAAAATAAAACATATCTCATAAAAAAGTTTATTAATTTTTACTTTTTTACATAGGTTTAAATAAAATAATTTGATTCTTTAAAAAAATTGACTTAGACATTTTTGCTGATATACACGTTTTAGAGATTTTTTGTATATAGAAAAATGTTTGATCAAATCACTAGTAGTTTTATTATTTATAACGAAAGAATTACTAGATCACAACTTAAAATTTTAATTTCTCAAAATAAAATTTACCCAAAATCAATAATACATTTTAATCACTGATAAAGTTAACTTCTACAAACCCAATTGAATTTTACCCCAAAAAATCAGGTTCCGTATATCAGCGAAAATATAAAATATAACTTCATTATTGGAATAAAAGTTAAATATCTAAACATAGGTATAAGTAATTATTTGAAGTTTTCCGACACAAATACTTATGCAAAATATGAAGTAGAAATATCATTCAATAGTAATTTGAAAAAATAAATAAATAAGTAAAATTCAAGGCTAAACAAATGAGGCTAACACCTAACCGACGCCGACGTATGATTGGTTTTCTATTTTCTCAAATTCCACTCAAAGGCGTTTACTTAAAGTTTGGCGTATTTGATTAGGTTTTGTAAATTTTCAATATAATTTCGATCAAAACTGATTACGGAACTTATATTGACACGTTTCTTCTACAATTACCGCCTTATAACTACCAGACATTTTGGTAATATGGCAAACTACACTTTTTGTTTCGGTTCTTTAGCAAATCTCTTTAGATTTTGTGTTTTAATATGCAGTTATAATAACACGGGTTTTTCAAAAAGTACTTGTGGATTGTGTGTTATGCTTATATATTGTCATTTATTACAGCTCGTTACAAAATATATCATGTTTCAAATAATCGTTTATTTGTATTTCAAAGAAGTTGTGTCAATTGGTGGTAACAATGGAGGTTCCAAGTTTCGTAATCCTCTACTACTACTTTATCTTTTGTTTTTTATAGTAAATTCGACTAAATTATCATTTGGCTATAAACAAATGAAGTTAAAAGGATCCACTTGCAAATTTATTCTATGTTCTAGTAAATTTTTACTCGTGCTGATTATGGTTTTTTTATTATTGCAAAAATAATACTTCTTCCTAAATAAATGTAATAATTTAAGTTACTTTAAAGTGGAACATAACATTACCCTTAAGAGATATAAATCTAAGTTTATTGACACGTAATCTACTTTCAACTATAATATAGAAATATAACCAAAGTCCCTTCTCAAACATTTCATGCCCTGTCATTTATTTCGAAAGGGGGCAACAAATTGTAATAACAAGTTTCTCTATATATAACCAGAGAAGTAATTTATTATTTTAATTAGCCAGATGGTAGATCAGTTCCGCCTAGTAATAAAACTTGTGCGTAGCAGAATTTTGTGGGGTCAAGAAAATAAGGGATGGGGATAAAAGCTAAATGATATAACTTAAATGATAAACACTGTTTTAGGTGTTTTTTCTTGTGTTCGTGCGTATGTGAGAGAGGAGAAGAGGAGAAGAAAAGTGAAAGATATACAGAAAAGTGTATGATGTTGTTTACAAGATAAAACAAACACGATAAAGACTCTAAATTAGGATAATTTATAAGAAAAATATAAAAATAATAATAATCGACAAAAAGTAATAAATTCTTTAAATATGATATGTTAAACATTCTCACACATATATAGTGCATGTATAGGAAAGATAAACGAAAACAAATTTAAAAAAAAAACTTCATTATTATTATTTTTGTTATAATCTTATTCAAGATTTCTGGTTTCTAAAAATAAAACTATTTTTACTATTATTTCTACGGTAGTCTGTTCGCTGTTGTTTAACCTACATGCCTGATAATTTTTTATACACATTGGCACATTTTGATCATAGTTATTGTAAAATTGGGAGGGGGCATACAATTATAATCCAAATACACATTTTCACAAACTCGGCTACAATGATTTATATATAATTTAGATCCAATATATTCCCTAATAATCCATCAACTGTACTGGTACCATACTCAAAAAATATTGCTAGAAATTATTAGGTCTAAATGTAAAAATATATCATAAAAGTCGTCAATATATTGATATCGTCAAAATATATAAATATCGGCAAAATGATAAAGATAAAATTTTGCAAAAAATAATCTGTCAAATTTTATGTACAAAAAACAATTTTGAACCTACTAGTAAATTATAAAATTAGTCTTATCTTGTATTAACGTTAGTCGAGTAACTTACAATTTAATCTGATCCTTAGCTTTTTTTATACGCATTGTTTGGAGTAACAGTGTAGGGTTTATTAACAGTATTTCTCTCTTATTTATGGCAATAATTTGAGTACTTTTTTGAGATCCGCATATCTTAAGAGAACTTATATTAAGTTTTTTTCTTTCTCGTCCATTTGCAAGAAAAGAAAATCGTTGTTATGGAAAAACAATATCGATGATGATAATTTCGTGCATACATCCTGTTTGTATCCATCATAGTACCATTTAGTTACAACGTTTTAACAATATATTTGCCTAATCTTAACCTTGTCTGTGTCACCACTGTCACAGAAACCGATTGTGATAAAACCGTAACCCATGGTTTTTTATATTCTTATTTATACACGTAAAATATAATAGTCATAAATATAAACTAAGTTATTCTGTCTTTAGACTACCAAGCAGACAAATTGTATAATCTTAAAAATAGACCTACACTATAAAACCTTATCGACATCATTCAAAAATATTTAGACTGTTATTTAAAAAATGCATTTTATGTTCTATAACAGGAGTAATTTCGAATAAACATTTTGTTAAATATGAATATAAATCGACTTTAGTGTTTCTAATCACACGTTAAATATAAATAATTACAGATGTGATGTTTCGCGATAAGAAAGTGAATGTTGATAACTTGAAAACCATATTTCAATCAATTACCAAATACACTTAGGTCAAGTTACAAAAATGTTTAGATTAAAGTGGAAGTGTTAGCTATGGAAACCATATTTCAATCAATTACCAAATACACTTAGGTCAAGTTACAAAATGTTTAGATTAAAGTGAAAGTGTTAACTATGAAAACTATATTTCAATCAATTACCAAATACATTTAGGTCAAGTTACAAAATGTTTAGATTAAAGTGGAAGTGTTAGCTATGAAAACTATATTTCAATCAATTACCAAATACACTTAGGTCAAGTTACAAAATGTTTAGATTAAAGTGGAAGTGTTAGCTATGAAAACTATATTTCAATCAATTACCAAATACACTTAGGTCAAGTTACAAAATGTTTAGATTAAAGTGGAAGTGTTAGCTATGAAAACTATATTTCAATCAATTACCAAATACACTTAGGTCAAGTTACAAAATGTTTAGATTAAAGTGGAAGTGTTAGCTATGAAAACTATATTTCAATCAATTACCAAATACATTTAGGTCAAGTTACAAAATGTTTAGATTAAAGTGGAAGTGTTAGCTATGAAAACTATATTTCAATCAATTACCAAATACACTTAGGTCAAGTTACAAAATGTTTAGATTAAAGTGGAAGTGTTAGCTAACTATGATCGCTGAACATCCTCCTGATTTGGATGTTTTAATGTAACATAAAATCTTCTAGTATCCGCATCGTCGGCATTTGTTAGTTTATCACTCTATACAGATGGAATGTATTTAGTTTAAAAGTTATAATCGGTCCAATATTTAATTTAATTGAAGACGTAATATTGTTTATGGTAATTTAAAAAATATATATTATATAATACTAAATACATAGTATTGTACATAATAATTAATTGGTGACGTAATATGCTTTAAGGTAATTAAAA